>CAUYUJ010003732.1:38222-58222 GCA_963575745.1 Prorocentrum cordatum
GGTCGTCTTTCTCCCCGTTATTCTTCCTATTCTTCCTGTTTATCCTCTTTGCTATCCTCCGCTTCTCCCCTCTTCCGCCTCCTCCGTATTTGTCCCTATCTTGTTCGTCTTCCTCCTCATCCTCCCCCTCCCATTGCCCAGCCAGGTGGTAGCGCCCCATCCCTCGCTTCCTCCTTCTCCTCCTCCTCCTCCTCCTCCTCCTCCTCCTCCTCGTGTTCCCTTGTCCTTTTTCCTTTACCCGTTTCTGCCGCATGTCCTTCTGCTCATTTCCTTATTTTTATTACCCCTCTCTTTTCTTTCCCCTGCCCCTCCCGCTTTCTACGCTGACAGCGAGTGCAAGTTACTGGCGCAATTATCCTTTACTGACAGTAACGGTGGTTGTTGACGTAGGGAAAGCACAGTGTTTTCGGTCGTTCGGAGAACCGACGTGATTTCCCCTTAATGGCGCAATTTCCCCATTAGTAGCGTACGTTTCCCGTTCGTATCGTAAACGTTCCGGCGTTCCGGCGGTTCCGTCAGTTCCGCCATTTCCTTGCGTGGCCCTTGTTGTTAGGTCCGCCATTCCCACATGGGGCCGAGGCATAGCAAAACTATCAATGGCGTCATTTCTACGGCGTGGGTTGCAACAATAATTCGCACGCTATCGGAAGAAGGGGTGTGAGTTGGCAGTGCGGATGCTGAGGAGGAAGGATGGGGGTTCCGTCGATGGTGGTGCTGGTGACGATGTTGGGAATGGTGACGGTGATGATGAAGAAGATGATGATGACGTTGATGATGATGAGGCTGATGATGGTGGTGGTGGTGTTGATGATGATGATGATGATGATGATGACGACGACGATGATTATGATGACGATGATGATGATGATGATGATGATGGTGATGATGGCGATCATGGTAGTGGTGGTGGCAATGATGAAGAATATGATGAAGATGAAGATGAAGATGATGATGATGATGATGATGATGATGATGATGATGATGATGATGATGATGATGATGATGATGACGATGATATGATGATGCTGATGATCGTGATGGTGATAATGATGTGGATGGTGCGGCTGATGATGATTATGATGATGATGATGATGATGATGATGATGATGATGATGATGATGATGGTGGTGGTGCTGGCCCCCCTGCGGCCCACTGCCCCCCCCGCCTGAAGACGGAGGGGAGCGCCACAAAGGGCTGAGGATGAGAGGAGCGTGGAACAGGGAGGATTGCAGAGAAGCGTGGAGGAGTGGAAAGGAGTACAGACGAGGGCGAATGCGGGGAGGAGCGCGGAGGAATGAGGAGCGGGGGGGGGGGGAGAACAGGGAAGAGCGTGGAGTGGGGAGGAGAGCGCCCGAATTCCAACGGCGTGAATCATAACGCCAACAGGCGCGTCTATCTTGATAGCGGTTCTCATCGCAGCACCATCCGTATACAGTAGGACGTTGCATACCAGTTCCCGCGAGAGCTTTGTATTTCTTCAGTTAACTCACGCGCAGCACTTGCGAACCACGAGCGTGCCGCGTCATTCGCTCTTCCTCGTCCTCCCCCCCCTCCTCCTCCTCCTCCTCCTCCTCCTCCTCCTCCTCCTCCTCCTCCTCCTCCCATGCTGCGCCTCTTCTCCTCCTCCTCCTCCTCCTCCCTCCTCCTCCTCCTCCTCCTTCCCTCCTCCTCCTCCCTCCTCCCCTCCTCCTCCTCCTTTCTCTGCTCCAGCTCCTCCACCTCCTCCTCTCCTCCCTTCTCCTCCTCCTCTCCTCCTCTCCTCCTCCTCCCTCCCCTCCTCCTCCACCCTCCTCGTCCTCCTCCTCCTCCTCCTCATCGCTCCGCTCCGCCTCCTCCTCCTCCTTCCTCCTCCTCCTCCTCCTCCTTCCTCCTCCTCCTCCTCCTCCTCCTCCCTCGTTCCTCCTCACTCCTCCCTCCTCCTCCTCCTCCTCCTCATGCTGCTCATGCTCCTCTACCTCCTCCTCCTCCTCCTCCCCCTCCTCCCTTCTCCACCTCCTTCCTCCTCCTCCTCCTCCTCTGCCCCATCCTCCTCTCTCGCTCCTCCTCCCTCCTCCTCCTCCTCCTCTCCTTCTTCTCATCTCCTCCTCTTCCTCCTCCTCCTCCTCCTCCTCCTCCTCCTCCTCCTCCTCCTCCTCCCTCTCTCGTCGAAGCAATCGGTGTCGCTCGACGTCGTCGGCGTCGACGGCGTCGTCCGTCGCTCGGCGCCGTCGGGCGTGGAGGCGACGGCGACGCTGCTCGGTGTGGCTCGTCTGCGCTCGGCGGCGCTCGGTCGGCGGCGCTAGCGGCGACGTCGCGGCGACATCGGGCAGCAGAGAGGCGAGGAGACAAAACACACACACACACCCACACACACACCCACACGCACACGCACACGCACACGCACACGCACACGCACACGCACACGCACACGCACACGCACACGCACACGCACACGCACACGCACACACACACACACAACCACACACACAACCACACACACACAACCCACACACACAACACACACACACACACACACACACACCAAGAGTCGTCGATTCCTGGGAAAGTGTGGAAAACATGAGAAGTGTAGGAGAAGGCGCACATCCAGGAGATGGGGAGCAGATGGGGAATCTTGGGATGTGTGTGTGTCTATTTGTCTGCGTGTCGCTGCCCTGGCCCCTGGGTGTGGTCGCGACGCCGCCCCGTGCCCGCTGCCAGGGGTGCAGCACCGGCTTGGCCGCCCCAGACGCCGCGCTGCGGTCCCCGATGCGTGAGCGCATTAGTTTCTTCCCCTCCTCCCGCGGCCGCTCCTCCCTTCTTCCGCTTCCCCATATTTTGCCTCCGGACAATTCGCAATGCCGTCACCCGGCTTGCCCGAGCGCGCGTGCTTACTGTTGTACGTCGCGGCGCGGCAGAGACGTCTCTGCCGCGCCGCGACGTACAACAGTTTGCGCGTCCTTGGGCTCCTCCCAGAGATCGGGTACAGCCAGGACCCCAGGTAAGGGGACCCAGCTAGTGGTAGGGCCCCGGAGCCAGAGTGATTAAACCAGGTCTGCGGTAGTTGATGCTTTTTCGGGCGACGGCAGTTCCAGTTCGTGGAACGGGGCAGGGGGGGGGCGTCCCCCAATACACATCCGTAAACCAGGTCCCACCAAACCCGGTTCTGCCAACGCCCGAAGAGAGGCGCACGTGGTGGAGCGGCTCCGCCGCCTGCCCGCGGTGGCGCAGTGCCGGCGCACGGAGGGCGAGGCCGAGCTGCGGTTCCGGGACGAGGCCTCGGCTCGCCGCGCGGGCAGGGGCGCCGCCGGGGTCGGAGGCGGCCTCGATCGGAGGCCTGGGGGGTGCCGCCGACACCATGCATCGGCGGCGTGCTTCCACCGAGGGGAGATTCTTTTCAGCCGCGCGCAGAGGGGGGTGGGGGGAGGGGGGACGGGTTCTTAGAAACACCCTTGTTTCTTAGAAGGAGCGGGTCTTATGTGTATCTATATATATATAGAGAGAGAGAGAGAGAGAAAAAAAAAACAAAGATGTGAGGCCGGCGCCTTCTCAGAAGCAGCCTCCTTCTAAGAAGCCCTCCCCCCTCCCTCCACCCCCTTGTGCGCACCGCCAAACCACGCATCGGAGGTGTGCTTCCACCGAGGGGAGATTCCTTGGCATCGCACGGACGTGTGCATTTTTTTCTCGAGGGGTACCGTCGAGGAGCATTTTGAGGCACTTCGCAGGGAAAAACACGCACGAAATCAAAAAGTACATGGGGAGGGGACGTCCGCTCGATGGCCAGATTCGCCATGTGAGAAACGGGTCCTGCATGAAATCTTGTCCTAAGTATTTTCGTTGTTTCGGGGCTCTCGGGGCCCTCCACGGGCCTCGGGACTGTCAGAAAACGAATCAGGATGAGATCTCGTGCTGGGGGATGTCCCCAGGGTCCTGGACCCGCTTCCTTCAGGACCCGCTTCCCCCATGCTAAGATGATCCCGATATCGATGGTGATGATAATGCTCGTGCTTCTCGGGTCTATGGCCACCAACGCCAACAACTAGAATCGTATTGCCCCGGTGGAGACAAACCCCATGTGCTGGTGTTGGTGCCCGTTTACAAGCCCCAAATTCGAGCAAAAGGAGGAGGAGGAGGAGGGGGAGCGGGAGGAGGAGGAGGAGGAGGAGGAGGAGGAAAAAGGTGTGGTTAAGGGTCAAGCTTCGAGGAACGAGGCTTGCTTTCTTGACGTCTCTGGTCGTCCTGCGCCGCCCGCGTGGCCACGGCTGGATCCGCTTCGAAGTTCGGGTCAGAACCCACCCCAAGAGAGGCCCAGGTGCCGATGTGTGACCGCTGGTCAGGGGGCACCGTCAGGGTTCGAGGTCAGGTTCGAGGGTCGAGGTCTTGGGACGCTGTCTCAGGTCTACCGAGGTTTTTCCAGCTTCGGGGTGCTTTCCAGCAGCTGCACCTCGCCGAGGGTGTTCCCCAGGTGCATGGATCGCGCCGAATGGTAGCCAGAGGCCGGATGACCCGAAAGCCAGACTGAGATCAGGGCCAATTTAGATTCAATCGAGCCATTTTAATACCAGTTTTGGCCAGCCCGATTCGATTCCATTCAGGTGTTACGGCGGCCTCGCGGCCCGATGCGGCCCGATTTTTCCCCATATCCTAAGATGGGGTTCTTGTTATTACTTGGACGCCTCCTACTCCTCCTCCTTCCTCCTCCTCTTTTCTCCTCCCCTCCTGTCGGACATACTCAGACTTGCTCATACACAGACTCACTCATACTCAGACTTACTCATACTCAGACCTACTCATACTCAGACTTACTCACACTCAGACATACTCATATACAGACTTACTCATACACAGACTTACTCATACACAGTATTAGTCATACCCAGACGTACACATACACAGACTTACTCATACACAGACTTACTCATACTCAGCACCCCTAAGGGGAGCCGCCAGGGGTGGTTGCACGGGCTCGTTCGCGGCCATTTTGTGGGGATGTCTCAGGCGGTTTGCTTGTTTCTGGGCCCAACATCCTTCGCTTGGAGAGCAGATTGTGAGGATGTCTCGAGCGGGGCGCTGGTTTCAGCACCCCTAAGGGGAGCCGCCAGGGGTGGTTGCACGGGCTCGTTCGCGGCCATTTTGTGGGGATGTCTCAGGCGGTTTGCTTGTTTCTGTGCCCAACATCCTTCGCTTTCGGAGCAGATTTGGAGGATGTCTCGAGCGAGGCGCTCATTTCAGCACCCCTAAGGGGAGCCGCCAGGGGTGGTTGCACGGGCTCGTTCGCGGCCATTTTGTGGGGATGTCTCAGGCGGTTTGCCTGTTTCTGGGCCCAACATCCTTCGCTTTCGGAGCAGATTTGGAGGATGTCTCGAGCGAGGCGCTCATTTTCACCCCCCAGGTGGGCCAGATTTTGAGGATGTCTCGATCGGTTTGCTAGTTTTGGTGGCCAGGCTCGTGGGCGCAGATTCTTCTCAGGATGCCACAGGAGGCTCCAACAGGCTCCAGGAGCCTCCAGGAGACCACATGAGGTCCCAGGAGGCATCAGGAGGCCACAGAAAGACTCAAGAGGCCACAGGATGTCCCAAGAGGCTCCAGGAGGCCCCAGGAAGCTCCAGAAGGCCTCAGGAAACCACAGGAGACCCCAGGAGACAACAGGAAGCGCCAGGAGGCCTCGGAAGGCAACAGGAGGCCCCGAGAGGCCCCAGGAGCAGGAGGCCTCAGAAGGCAACAGGAGTGGCTCCAATCCCATGTGTTTTACGTATGCTCCTATCGATTGGGCCTCACCTGGAGCACGATTCTTTGATGTTCTACGTATGTTTCTATAGATGGTCCTTCTCCTGTGTACACAATCCTAAATGTTTTACTCATGTTCCTATGTATTGGGCCTCTCCTGGGGCACGAGTCCTTGGTGTTTTACGCGTGTTCCTATATATTGCCCTTCTCCTGTGGCTCTAATCCGCAATGTTTTATGTACGTCTGTTGCTATAGATTGCGCCTCCCTGGGGCACGAAACCTTCCTAGGAGGTCCCAGGAGGTCCCAAGAGGCTCCTGGAGACCCCAGGAAGCCCCAGTAGGTTTCAGGAGGCCCCAGGAGGCCCCAGGCTCATGCACAGAGACGCGCTCGTACTACTGAGGCTCATTCACACTCCAATTCATTCGCAGTTAGATTGATGTCCAGACGGTCACAAGTGAAGCCCGTTAATATTCGAAAGCTCTTGCGCCTAGACATTCACGGCGGACAGGTCCATGCGAGTAGATGCACATATGGGGAGCTCCACGCAGTGAATAATTGCTTGGCGCTGCTCTACTGCACCCTGGCGCAGCCAGCCGGGCTCGATCTCGATCCGACGCGCGGTCTGAGCCTGTCCGATCCCGTGATCCGATGCTGACCGATCCCGCCCCGCCCTCCTCCGCGTGGGCGGGGCGGGGGCCGCTCCAAGTCGTGCCGGAGCGCCGCGAGAGCGTCCCAGAGCGCTCTGAAACGGCCGCGGCGCCGATCAATGGTTCAGGCAGCTCGATGGGAGGAGGAGGAGGAGGAGGAGGAGGAGGAGGACGAGGAGGAGGAAGGGGAGAAGGAGGAGGAGGACGACGACGACAACTTCGTCGAGCACGTGGCGGAGTCCGAGCCCTGCCGCAACAGAATCGATGGCTGGCGGGGGCAGGGCCCGGATGTTGCCACCTTTGCTTGCCCCTCCCTCTCTCGCCTCCCGGGCGGGGCGAGGATCGTGCCGGAGCGCTCTCCGAGCGTCCCATGGAGCGCTCCCAGGCGGCCGTGGCGCTGGCACACGCCAGAGCCGCCGGATCTCAGAGGTCCCAGATCTGGGGGTGGGGGGGTGCGAAGATCACCGAGCGCGTTCCACTACTCGCAAAGTGCCTACTCGCAAGCGTCCGAAAAACATATGCCTGCTTCGATACAAATTATCGTAGATCCCTCGCGCCGGATCCAGGTCATTTGCGAGTAGATACTTTGCGAGTAGTGGAACGCGCTCGTCTAGAAGAGGTGCCGACACTGCTACTCCCCAGAGCTCTCCCGGGGGGCCTTTTGGCCAGAGTCTCGAGGAGGATCCAGCCGTGGCGACGAGGGCTCTCCAGGACGAGCAGCGGCATCGGTCTGGCTTTGTCGATGATGATGATCTTGTTGGTAGGAGTGATGAGGTTGATGTTGATGATGTTTATGTTGAGGCTAATGTTGATGCTGCTGCTGATGATGCTGATGCTGATGATGCTGTTGATGATAATGATGCTGCTGATGATGTTGTTGATGATGATGATGATGATGATGATGATGATGATGATGATCATGGTGCTGATGATGATGCTAGTGATGATGATGGCGGTTATGGTGGTGCTGACGTTGATAATCATGAGATGTTGCTGATGGTGATGATGAGGCGACCTCATCAGCATGGTCATCATCAACAGCATCATCATCACCATTATCATCATCGTCATCACCATCACCATCACCATCACCGTTGTCGTATCATCATCACACAAGCATCGTCGCCGTCGCCGTCGCATCATCATCATCATCATCATCATCATCATCATCATCATCATCACCATCATCATCATCACCAAACCATCACCATCACCATCGCCATCACCATCAGCAGCAACAGCAGCAACAGCAGCAACAGCATCACCATCACCATCACATCATCATCACAGCATCGTCAGCATCACCATCATCACCACATCACTATCATCACCATCACCACCGTCATCATCACCATTATCATCACATTCATCACTTCATCGCCGTCGTCAGCGAAGTCGTCATCATTTTCAACAGCATCGTCGTCGTTGTTGTTATTGCTGTTGTTGTTGCTGAACTCTCATTTTTGAAAAATAATTATCGTTGATCCCCCCTCACCGGTGCATATTGTTTTTCTCAATCAAAGTGTGTCCTTCGACGCTCGCACCCTGTTTTTTGACAGGGAAAGTCTTCGTGGTCAAACTGTGCCCGTGGCCCCCCGGATTACAACAGCAACGGCTCCCGCCTGAGACTTCCTCCAAATTTACTCAGGACCCCCGCTCCTGAGACTTCCTCACAATTTACTCAGCATCGGTGCTCCCGCCTGTGACTTCCTCGCAATTTAGTCAGGACCCCCGCTCCCATCTGAGACTTCCTCACAAATTACTCAGGAACGGCGCTCCCGCTTGAGACTTCCTCGCAATTGAGTCAAGACTTCCTTTCAATTTAATCCAGACCTCCGGCCCCCGCCAGAGAACCCCTCACATTTTATTCAGGAATTGCGCTGTCGCTTGTGACTTTCATGCAATTTATTCAGAAATCACGCTTTCGACGCTCAGGAAATACGCTGCGCCAAGGACGCCGTTACAATTTACTTAGTAATAGCGCTCTCGCCATACTCAGGCATCCCGCTTGAATGTCCCACCCGCCCGACCCGCCCGTTAGGGGATCGCCCGCCCGTCGTGGGCGCCCGCCCGAGACTTCCTTCAGGAACGGCGCTTTCGCCTAGGACTTCCTCGATCGTTCACGCTCTTACCTTCCTGCTCCTCCTCCCTCGCCCTTCTCCCTCCTCCCTCCTCTCCTCCCTTATCTCTCCCTCCTCTCTTCCCTCATCCTTATGCCTCTCTGCCCTATCCCCTCTCCCTCCTCTCCCTCCTCCCTTCTCCCTCCCCTCGCCTGCCTTCTCCCTCCCTCTTTCTTTCTCTCTCTCTCTCTCCTCCCCTCTCTCTCTCTCTCTTTCTCTATCTCTCTTATCTGTTTTTTTGTTTGTTTTCTCCCTCTCTCTGCCTCTAATCAACCGCCCCCCTCTTCGCTCCTTCTCTCCTGGCGTTTTCCCTCTTCCTTCGTCCCTCCCCCAGAGAAATAATCCCCCAAAGGGGGTGTGATCTAAGACAAAATGGGCAGGTATTGAGGGTGTGGGGAACTCGTTTTGAATGACTCACGGGCAAGTAAGAGCGAACAGTCTTAGAATGATTGTTGTTGTTGTTAGTAAGGGCGGGGCGCCCCGACCCGTGTCCCACAACACCCCCCCCCCCCCCACAACACTCACAACAACCGGGGGGGGGTCCGGACGGGCAACCGAAAGTTTCGGGCCCATTTCGGCGCACCCCTCACACGGTTCGTGGCCCCACAGGGGGCGGAGCCGAAGGCCTGGGGCCCATTTCGGCGCACCCCTCACACGGTTCGTGGCCTTACAGGGGGCGCAAGCGAAGGTCTCGGGTCCATTTCGGCGCACCCCTCACACGGTTCGTGGCCCCACAGGGGGCGCAGCCGAAGGTTTTCGCGGCCCCACAGGGGGCGCAGCCGAAAGCTTCGGGCCAATTTCGGCGCACCCCTCACACGGTTCGTGGCCCCACAGGGGGCGCAACCGAAGGCTTTCGTTGCCCCACAGGGGGGGCAACCGAAGGCCTCGGGCCCATTTCGGCGCACCCCTCACACGGTTCGTGGCCTTACACGGAGCGCAACCGAAGGTCTCGGGTCCATTTCGGCGCACCCCTCACACGGTTCGTGGCCCCACAAGGGGCGCAGCCGAAGCTTTTCGCAGCCCCACAGGGGGCGCAGCCGAAAGCTTCGGGCCAATTTCGGCGCACCCCTCACACGGTTCGTGGCCCCACAGGGGGCGCAGCCGAAGGTTTTCGCGGCCCCACAGGGGGCGCAACCGAAGGCTTTCGCGGTCCATTTCGGCGCACCCCTCACACGGTTCGTGGCCCCACAAGCCCGCAACCGAAGGTCTCGGGTCCATTTCGGCGCACCCCTCACACGGTTCGTGGCCCCACAGGGGGCGCAGCCGAAGGCTTTCGCGGCCCCACAGGGGGCGCAACCGAAAGCTTCGGGCCCATTTCGGTGCACCCCTCACACGGTTCGTGGCTCCACAGGGGGCGCAACCGAAGGCCTCGGGCCCATTTCGGCGCACCCCTCACACGGTTCGTGGCCTTGCAGGGGGCGCAACCGAAGGTCTCGGGTCCATTTCGGCGCGCCCCTCACACGGTTCGTGGCCTTACAGGGGGCGCAACCGAAGACTTCGGACCCATTTCGGCGCACCCCTCACACGGTTCGGCGCCCCACAAAGGGCGCAACCGAAGGCTTCGGGTCGATTTTTGCGCGCCCCTCAAACGGCTCGTGGCCGCACAAGGGGCGGAACCGAAGGCCTCGGGCCCATTTCGGCGCACCCCTCAAACGGTTCGTGGCCGCACAAGGGGCGGAACCGAAGGCCTCGGGCCCCACAGGGGGCGCAACCGAAACCCTCGGGTCCATTTCGGCGCACCCCTCACACGGTTCGTGGCCGCACAGCAAGCGCAACCGAAGGCATCGGGTCCATTTCGGCGCACCCCTTGCACGGTTCGTGGCCCGACAAGGGGGCGCAGCCGAAGACTTCGGGCCCATTTCGGCGCCCCTCACACGGTTCGTGGCCGCTTACAGGGCGCAACCGAAGGCTTTCGCGGCCCCACAAGGGGCGCAGCCGAAAGTCTCGAGTTCATTTCGGTGCACTCCTCACACATCGTGGCCCCACAGGGGGCGCAACCGAAGGTTTCGGGTCCATTTCGGCGCACCCCTCACACGGTTCGTGGCCCCACACGGGGCGCAACCGAAGGCTTTCGCGGCCCCACAGGGGGTGCAACCGAAGGCCTCGGGTCCATTTCGGCGCACCCCTCACACGGTTCGTGGCCCCACAGGGGGCGCAACCGAAGGCTTCGGGCCCATTCCGGCGCACCCCTCACACGGTTCGTGGCCCCACAGGGGGCGCAACCGAAGGCTTTCGCGGTCCATTTCGGCGCACCCCTCACACGGTTCGTGGCCCCACACGGTGCGCAACCGAAGGCTTTCGCGGCCCCACAGGGGGCGCAACCGAAGGCTTCGGGCCCAGTTCGGCGCACCCCTCACACGGTTCGTGTCCCCACAGGGGGCGCAACCGAAGGCTTCGGGTCCATGTTGGCGCACCCCTCACACGGTTCGTGGCCCCACAGGGGGCGCAACCGAAGGCTTTCGCGGCCCCAGGGGGGCGCAACCGAAAGTCTCGGGTCCATTTCGGCGTACCCCTCAAACGATTCGTTGCCCCACAGGGGGCGAAACCGAAGGCTTCGGGCTCATTTCGGCGCACCCCTCACGCGGTTCGTGGCCTCACACGGGGCGCAACCGAAGGCTTTCGCTGCCCCACAGGGGGCGCAGCCGAAGGCCTCGCGTCCATTGCGGCGCACCCCTCACACGGTTCGTGGCCCCACACGGGGCGCCACCGAAGGCTTTCGTTGCCCCACAGGGGGGGCAACCGAAGGCCTCGGGCCCATTTCGGCGCACCCCTCACACGGTTCGTGGCCTTACACGGAGCGCAACCGAAGGTCTCGGGTCCATTTCGGCGCACCCCTCACACGGTTCGTGGCCCCACAAGGGGCGCAGCCGAAGCTTTTCGCAGCCCCACAGGGGGCGCAGCCGAAAGCTTCGGGCCAATTTCGGCGCACCCCTCACACGGTTCGTGGCCCCACAGGGGGCGCAGCCGAAGGTTTTCGCGGCCCCACAGTGGGCGCAACCGAAGGCTTCGGGTCCATTTCGGCGCACCCCTCACACGGTTCGTGGCCACACAGGGGGCGCAACCACATGCTTCGGGCCTATTTCGGGGCACCCCTCACACGGTTCGTGGCCCCACAGGGGGCGCAACCGAAGGCTTTCGCGGCCCCACAGGGAGCGCAACCGAAGGTCTCGGGTCCATTTCGGCGCACCCCTCACACGGTTCGTGTCCCCACAGTGGGCGCAACCGAAGGCTTCGGGTCCATTTCGGCGCACCCCTCACACGGTTCGTGGCCCCACACGGGGCGCAACCGAAGGCTTTCGCGCCCCCACATGGGGCGCAGCCGACGGCCTCGGGTCCATTGCGGCGCACCCCTCACACGGTTCGTGGCCCCACAGGGCGCGCAACCGAAGGCTTCGGGCCGATTTCGGCGCACCCCCCAAACGGTTCGTGGCCCCACACGGGGCGCAACCGAAGGCTTTCGCTGCCCCACAGGGGGCGGAGCCGAAGACTTGGGGCCCATCTCGGCGCGCCCCTCACACGCACGGTTCGTGGCCCCACAGGGGGCGCAGCCGAAGGCTTTCGCGGCCCCACAGGGGGCGCAACCGAAGGATTCGGGTCTATTTCGGCGCACCCCTCACACGGTTCGTGGCCCCACAGGGGGCGCAACCGAAGGCATCATTCCTAGAGATCCATAGGGTTCCGACAGATTCTTAGGATTCCCATAGATTTTTCGGATTCCTAGAGATTCCTACGAACCCGAGAGAGTCTTAGGATTCCATAGATTCCTATTATTTCCAGAGACCCATACGATTCCCAGAGATTCCTAGGATTCCTAGAAGTTTTTTGGACTCTTACATATTCCTAGGGTTCCTAGAGATTCTTATGATTCCCAAAGATTCCTGGGATTCCCAAAGATTCCTAGGATTCCTAGAGATTCCGATGATTCCCAGTGATTCTTAAGATTCTTGGAGATTCTCAGGATTCCCAGAGATTCCTAGGATTCCCATAGATTCCTAGGATTCTTTAAGATCCCTAGGATTCCCAGAGGTTTGTAGGATTCCGAGAGATTCCTAGGATTCCCAGAGATTCGTGGGATTCCCAGAGATGCTTTGGATTCTTAGAGATTCTAGGGTTCCTAGAGATTCTTATGATTTCAGAGATTTTTAGAAATTTCCAGAGATTCCTAGGATCCCGAGAGATTCCTAGGATTCGCAGAGGTTCTTCTGATTCCCAAAGATTCCTCGGATTCCTAGAGATTCCTACGATTCCAGAGATTCTTAGGATTTCCAGAGATGCGTAGGATTCCCAGAGATTCCTCGGAATCCCAAAGGTTCTGAGGATTCCCAGAGATTCTTAGGATGCCCGGAGACCCTTAGGATTCCCAGAGATTCCTTGGATCAGAGATTCGTAGGATTCCAAGAGGTTCGTAGGATCACCAGAGATTTTCAAGAATCCCAAAGATTTCAATGGATGCCTAGAGATTCGTAAGAATGTCAGAGATTCTTAGAATCTCTTAATATTCTTAGGATTCCAAGAGATTCAAAGGCTTCCAACAGATTCATGGGATTCCCAGAGATTCGCAGGATTCCTAGGGATTCCTAGGGTTCCCAGAGTGTCCTAGGATTCCCAGAGATTCCTGGGGTCCCCAGAGATTCTTAGTATTCCAAAAGATTCACAGGATCACCAGAGATTCGTAGGATTCCGAATGAATCCCAGAATCCCCAGAGATTCAGAGGATGCCTAGAGATTGCTAGGATTCCCATAGATTCTTAGGATCCCCAGAGACTCGTAGGATTCCCAGAGATTCCTAGGATTCCCAGAGATCCTTAGGATTCCAACAGATTCTTAGCACTCCCAGCGATTTTTATGATTCGGATGGGTTCCTAGGATTCCAACATATTCTTAGGATTCCCAGAGATTCCTGGGATCCCGAAAGATCCGTAGGTTTCCTAGAGATCCTTAGGATTCCTAGAGATTCCTAGGATTCCCGGAGATTCTTAGGATTCCCAGAGATTCTTAGGATTCTTAATGATTCCAAGGATTCCGAGAGAGTCGTAGGATTCCCAGAGAATCTTAGGATTCCCAAAGGTTCTTAGGACTCCCAGAGATTCATAGGATTCCTAGAGGTTTCTTGGATTCCCACAGATTCCTAGGATTCCGAAGGGTTCCTAGGATTCCAACAGATTCCTGGGATTCCCAAGGAGGTTCGTAGGACTCCCAGAGTTTCTTAGGATTCTTAAAGGTTTCTTGGATTCCCACAGATTCTTAGGATTCCGAGAGATTCTTAGGATTCCCAAAGATTCCTAAGGTTCCCAGAGATTCTTAGGATTCCCAGAGATTCCTAGGATTCCCAGAGGTTCCTAGGATTCCCAGAGATTCCTAGGATTCCCAGAGATTCCGCCTCCAGGCTGAGAATCACACACACACGCACACACACACACACACACACGATCTGTCACCGCACCGCGTTGGGACCCCCAATTAATTGTTGCAACACATGTCTTTCGGATATCACGGAAGGTTCCGCTCGCTTTGGATTGAATGTGCATATGCGCAAACCGCCCGACGGTTCCAATAACACCAAAGAGCCGTTCCGTAACCATTTCGATTCAAGATCTTTGTCGTTGCGAAAACATGTCGCACAATTCGAGCACCATTAGTTGCTCTGCAACCCGTTCCAGCAGTTCCCACTTGGCACGTCCATCGGAATCGCAATGGCTCGCAAAAGGGCGCTCGTCGGCGAGTTCGTGGGCACCTTCCTTCTGATGTTTACCCTCGGCTGCAACGTCCTCAGCGGCACGGCAGCGGCGGGCAGTTCGATCGGTTTCTCCCTCATGGTCGGCATCTACGCCCTGGCAAAAGTTTCTGGAGCGAACTTCAACCCCGCTGTGTCTGTCACGCTCGGCCTCGTCGGCAAGTTGCCCTGGGCTGACGTCTTCCTCTACTCGTTGGTGCAGACGTTGGCGGGCGCGCTGGCGGGCATCCTCGCCCGCGCGATCTTCAAGAGCTCGGAGTTTGCCCTCGCCCTCGGGCCCGCGGATGGCTTCGAGTGGTGGCAGGCAGGCGTGTGTGAGCTCGTGTACACGTTCATGCTCTGCTTTGTCGTTCTCAATACTGCCTGCGCCGCGGCGAACGCGAGCTCTCAGTTCTACGGCCTCTCGATCGGCCTCGTGATCGTGGCGGGCGCGTTCGGGGCGGGCGCTGTCTCCGGGGGCTGCTTCAACCCCGCCGTGGCGTTCGGCGTCTACGCTGGCGGCAACCACAGCCCCGGCAGCCTGAGCTACTTCCCCGTGTACGCCGCTTTCGAGTTTGTGGGCGGTGCGCTGGCGGCATTTCTGTTCAAGCAGGTGCGTTCGGCAACAAGTCATGGGAGTCTTGTATGCCCTCTCTCACCACCAACCAAGCCACCCCAACCCAACCCCCAAATTTACCCCCGAGTTCCAGTGGAGGGGGGTCGGGGAATATGGACAAAACTACATGTGGAACCTGTAACCCCCTAAACCCGAAACTTGGGTCTTCGGGTTAGGTTGGGGTGGTCGGGTAGGTAGTCACTCTCAATTCCGTCTTTGGCGTCGTTTTGCGTCGATGAGCGTCTGGCAGTCGCTGAGATGGCAGTGCGCCGCTTTAAAGGTTTGAACTGGGGCGTCCAAGGACCGCCCAAGGGCCTTGCGTCCTTGCAGCGCTTCCTTACTCTAGGCTGCAGGCTGAGGCTGAGGCTGTGACATCCTCAGCCTCCGCCTCCTCATCCTCATCCTCCTCCCCCTACCTCCCCCTACCTCCCCCCACCTCCTCCTCACATACCTCCCCCTACCTCCTCTCGCTTCCCCCGCTTCCTCCCCAATCCTTCCCTCACCCTCCCCTTTTCATCATCTGTTTTTGTGGCTCCTCCTCCTCCTCCTCCCCCTCCTCCTTCTCACTCTCCTCCCCTCCACCAATGTTCGTCCTCCTCCTCCTCATCATCATTCTTGCTCCTCCTCCTCCTCCTCCTTTTCCTCATCGTCCGTCTCCTCCTCCTCATCCTGCTTCTTTTCCTTCTCGTCTTCCCTCCCTCTTGTTCCTTGCTCTCCTCCCTCCCTCTTGTTTCCATCCTCGTGCCTCTTCCTCCGACTTCCTCCGACCTCCTACCTCGTCCTACCTCTTCCTCCGACCTCCTCCTACATCCTCCTACCTCCTCTTCCTCCTCATCCCTCCTCCTCCTCCTCCTCCTCCTCCTCCTCCTCCTACCTCTTCCTACCTCTTCCTCCGACCTCCTCCTACCTCCTCCTACCTCCTCCTCCTCATCCGTCCTCCTCCTCCTCCTCCTCATCCTGCCTCCTCCCGTTACCTCCTCCTACTTCCTCCTCCTCCTGTTTCTCCTCCTGTTCCTCCTCCTCCGTCTCGTCGTCGTCGTTGTCCTCACGAGGACGCGGAGCTGTCCCTGGACCAGTCCGCTGGCACCGCCTCCGCTGGCACCGCCGATGCGACGGGTGACTTCGACGCTGCCGCTGGTGAGGTCATGCAGATTTTCGTGAAGACGGTGACGGGGAAAACTATCACCCTGAGCGTGCGAGCCAGCGGCACCATCGATAGCGTCAAAGCGATGATCCAGGATAAGGAGGACATCCCTTCCGCCACGCAACGCTTGATCTTCGCCGGCAAGCAGCTTGCAGCTGGGCGCACGCTGTCGGATTCCAACATTCAGAACCACTCGACATTGCACCTCAACCTCGGCCTGGTCGGGGGCATGCCGAGGAACGGCGCGGGCCTCCCCCAGGCAGAGAGCTGGGATGACAGGCCGCCAGAACTGACCCAGGATCCAATCCAGGCGTCCCAGCCTCGAGCCCCACAGGCGCCCCAGCCCCAGGCGCCAGCGGCCCGCGGTGGACGCCGCGGGCAAGCGCGCGGCCGCGGGAGCGGAGGCTGCCGCGGGAGCGGAGATCGCGGACGCCGTGCTGCGGCGCCGGCGGCGCTTGACGCCGACGCTGGAGCCGAGAGCGGCGGCGGCCGCCGTGCGGCGGCGGCGGCGGCTTTGGCGGCGGCGGCTGGCGCCGAGGCTGGCGCCGACGCTGGCGGCCGCCGTGCTGAGGCGGCGGCCGCTTTGGCGGCGGCGGCTGGCGCCGAGGCTGGCGCCGACGCTGGCGCCGAGGCTGGCGCCGACGCTGTTGAGATGACCGAAGACCAACAGAAGGAGCTCAAACGACGTTTCAGGGTTTACAAATTCATGACGCTTCGCGCATCCCCACAAGCCCATCCAGAAACGACGCCCAGTGGAGTAGCAGAAATAGCAGCCGAACCGCGCGTATGATGGATGACGACGACCGTGTCTCCAGAAGCACTGGGCATTTTTGGCGTTCAGAGCTCCGGGCCCGCTGGTTTTCAGAGACGTCCAAGTGCGGCGGCCAAAAACCGCTGGGGCCGCCAGACCGACCTTGACCCCCCGACGGGAAAAAAGGGGGTTGGAAGAGGAATCTGCTTGGACCACGTGCGCCCGAAAGGGCTGGTGTGATTCTGCACGGTTTGCGCTGGCGGCAGCATCTCGAAGGAAGGGTGGGCGCACAAGTCCCGCACCGAACACCCGATGAGAAAACTCACGGACGGCGAAAAGCAGCAGGTGAGAGACGAGTACACGCAGATTGTGGGAGACGGACAGGGCGGTGCCGCGCGAGCGTTTGCACAGCGCCTCCGAGAGCACGAGGATCACGCTCGCGACGCGGGCGCCGTTGGCCGCGCTGCTGAACCTGAGCCGTATCGCATCGAATTCGGGCAGCACAGGAGAAAGACGGTGGCAGAGGTGGCGACAGGGTTTGGCCACAAGCAGCACGGGTCCGAGGACGACAAGAAGCAGGGGATGGACTACCTCGCTTGGGCCGTCGTGTCCAAACTACATCACAAGTACCCCATGTTTGAAAAGGCGTTCAGGGACGAGGGCCTCTGGGAGGAGGTTGCCGCCAAGGCGCCGGCCAAGAAGACGGACATGCAAGAGGCCATCGTGCTCAAGAGCCAGGAGCAGGAAACTCGGATCGCTGCCGGGGAGACGGTGCACAGAGAGTTGGTGAAGTTGCGAGAAACGCAGATGGCGATCATCTCGCAGGAGGTGGGGGCCGATGGCGCCGCGGTGTCTTCTTTTGATGCGACGGCGGCTCCTAAGCGGAAGCGCACGAGGGAGCACAGGGCGCAGGCGAAGACGCTTATCTCCCATTGCAGACACTGCGGTAAGTTTGGGCACAAGATAAAGACCTGCCCCCTCCTTCAAAAGGAGGCTGCAGACGCAGCCGTGGTTCGGCCCGATGGCGGCGTGGACCCTCTGCAGAGACGTCTGTGGCGCACGGTTGCTCACTTGAAGTACACGTGGCTGCAGAACAGGACCCCGCTTTACGAGGGCAAACCGACCAAGCGTTGCAGGGTGCCACTGGCGCGCAGATCCGTGTCTTACGACGAGCTGGCGCGCATGACTGTTCGTGGATGGGTACGCTTCGCCTTCGACAGCAGCCTCCTGCACGACATGCGCGGCGAGCCGTGCCCCGACCCTACATGCAAGGAGAAACCCAGCCGTTTCAGCATCGGCAAGCCGAGCATTCTCGGGCCGTGGCGCGTGCGCAAGCAGGTGGCAGGGAAGGTGGAAGACGTTGGTCGCTGGGACGCGATCTATCGCTGCGAGCACTGCAGACACTCCTACACAGTGTTCGGCGGACACGCGCTGTTCGCCCACGGAGACCTCATGAGCCAGGCGTCGCGCGCTTTCTGGAACTACGTGCAGGGTGTGAGCATGACGTGTTCCGCCTTGCAGATGCGCCGCTCGGAGGACTTGATGCGCGATTGGTACGGGGTGGCGAGGGAAGTGGTCGCCTGGGACGCTGTCCGGAGGCAGGAGCGCATCATCTTCGGGAAGAAGGGGCCGCTCACCACCACTCTGGAGTACGACGAGTCCTCGTTCGGCTCGTGGGAGACGGTTGAAGAGGGCCGCCGAGTGTTTCACACCTGGGTACTTATCGGCATCATGGAGAGGGGCAATCCAGAGTCCATGTGGTTCGAAGAGTACGGAGTCACCACGTCTCACGACGTGCACCGGCGCCCCCCTGCCGAGAAGGCCTCAGCAGGGCCGCAAAGGGGACGCCAACAGGGGGGTAGGCCGAAAGGGGCACGACGACGACGATCCAAAGTTAGCCTGGCGAAGAACCCAACCATAAGCAATTGTAAATACTGCATTTGATGATGATGATGACGATGATGGTGATACTGATGATGATGAGGAGGGGCAGGAGCGGGAGGAGGAGGAGGAGGATGATGATGAGGCCCTGGAACGACGAGGTGATCATCGCCATCGTCGTCTTCCTCCTCCTCCTCCTCCTCCTCCTCCTCCTCCTCCTCCTGGGGGATTCCTGTGGCCTCCTGGGGCTTCCTGGGGCCTCCTGGGGCTTCCTGGGGCCTCCTGGGGCCTCCTGGGGCCTCCTGGGGCCTCCTGGGATTCCTGGGGCTTCTGAGGCTTCCTGGGGCTTCCTGGGGCCTCCTGGGGCCTCCTGGGCCTTCCTCCTGGGTCCTCCTCGGCCTTCCTGGGGGCCTTCCTAGGGCCTCCTGGTGCCTCCTGGGGCTTCCTGGGGCGCCAGGGGGCTTCCTGGTGTTTCCTGGTGCATCCTGGGGCCTCCTGGGGCCTCCTGGACCTGCCTGGGGCCTCCTGGGGCCTGCTGGTGTTTCCGGGGGCCTCCTGGCACTTCTTGGGGCCGAATGGGACTTCCTGGGTCGTTGTCGTTGAAAGGCCGCGAAACTTGTGAGGGGCCACGAAACTTGTGAGGGGTGCGCCGAAATGGGCGCGGGGCCCGCGTGTGAACGCTCGCACTGGGACTAATCGGTGACAGGCGTCGGGACTAACAGGTGACAGGCGCCAGGGCTAACAGGTGAGAAGCTTCAAAGCTAACAGGTGGAAGGCTTCAGGGCAGACAGGTGGCAGGCGTCAGGGACTCTGCCCACGACGACGGCGGCGACGACGACGAGGAGGAGGAGTACGCAGGAGGAGGAGGACCCCCCTATTGGCACCCCCTTTGCGGCGCAACCGCAGGCCAGGTGGGTGGAGATCTGCAACCGCCTCTTTGACAAGGACACCCTAGCCATCGGAATGTCGGACGAGGCGAAGTGCTACGACATCGAACACGAAGGGATTCTGCAGCACTACACCGTCAAGCATGTCGAGAAAGAATGGAGCCGCCCAGAGCCCGCCATCCTCGCAAACGTGGAGACTCGCGAGACTCTCCCTGGAATGGCGAGCACACACCTCATTGATGCTGCGTGGGGCAAGATGAAAGACGGGGTGCCCAACGGGCTGTCTGTGAATACCCCGCAGGGGCGAGCTGTGAAGATGGGGTAGCTAAAGGCCTTCGGCCCGCCCCGCCAGCGGAAGAGGGGGCCGCCGTCGGAACGGCCGTTTACAATCTGATTGTCAAGAAACACGTGCGGAAACCGAACTCGGACCAATCCTGTGTGTAAAAAAAAAAAAACAGTACGCGGGGGGGTGTCGGCGATCGCCCGCACGCCATCAGGGGAAGTGGGAGAGTATTTTCATATTGAGTAATGGTAGAG
>CAUYUJ010003732.1:63222-65722 GCA_963575745.1 Prorocentrum cordatum
CCCCCGAGAGGCGGCGGAGGAGCAATTGAGGGGCTGGGAGGAGGAGGAGGAGGAGGAAGAGGAGGGAGGAGGAGGAGGAAAGAGGGAAGAGTGAGGGGCGGAGGAGGAGGAGGAGGAAGAGGTGGAGGAGGAGGAGGAGGGATGAGGGAGGTGTGAGGAGGGGGAGGGAGGAGGGAGGTGGGAGGAGCGAGGAAGGAGGAGGGAGAAAAGGAGGATGAGGAGCAGCAGCACCAGGAAATCGAAGGAAGCACATCATACAATGGGGGGAGGAGAAGGAAAAGCGAAAGGGAAGATCGAGGATCGCTAATCGATGTAGGAAAAAGGAAGGAGAAGAGATGGCAGATAGAAGCATCGCGGTTCGAGGATGGCTGGGAGGATGAAGGGGAGAAGGGGGGAGGATCACCAGAGGCTTCCAGAGGCCTCCAGAGGAGGGCCCAGAGGAGGAGGAAGAGAAGGAAGAGGAGGAGGAAGAGAAGAGAAGGAGAAGGAGAAGGAGAAGAAGAGGAGAGGGAGGAGGAGGAGGAGGATAGGATGATGAAGGAGAAGAAGGAGGAGAGAGATGAGGATGAGGATGGGGATGAGGATGAGGATGAGACGAGGATGAGGATAAGAGACGCGGAGGAGGAGGAGTGAAGGAGGGAAGGAGGAGGGGGGATGAGGAGGAGGAGGAGGGCTCAGAGGAGGAGAATGAGAAGGAGGAGGAGAAGAGGGAACAGGAGGGGGAGGAGGATGAGGAGGAGGAGGAGCAGGAGGAGGTTGAGCAGGAGGAGGAGGAGGAGGGTCGGGTCCGCCCTCAGGTGCTTCCAAGATGTGAAATTCAAACTCCGCCCAAGAAAGGACGAGGAAGAGGGGGGCCCGCCCTCCCCCCCTCCCGCTTCTCCTCGTCCTCCTCGCGGCAGCAACGGGCGAGTGTGTGTGTGTGTGTGCGTGTGTGTGTGTGCGTGTGTGTGGGAGTGTGTGTGTGTGTGTCAGTGTGAGTATGAGGTGTGAGTGTGAGTCTGAGTGTGAGTGTGAGGGTGAATGTGTGTGTGAATGTGAATGTGTGCGTTGTGTGTGAATGCGTGCGAATGTGTGTGTGTGTGAATGTGTGTGTGACTGTGTGTAATGTGTGTGCCTGTGTGTCTGTGTGTCTGTCTGTCTGTCTGTCTGTCTGTCGGTCTGTCTGTCTGTCTGTCTGTCTGTCTGTCTGTCTGTCTGTCTGTCTGTCTGTGGTGTGTGTTGTGTGTGTTGTGTGTGCTGTGTGTTGTGTGTGTTGTGTGTGCTGTGTGTTGTGTGTGTGGTGTGTGTGCGGTGTGTGTGTGTGTGCGTGCTGTGTGTGGTGTGTGCTGTGTGGTGTGTCTTGTGTGGTGTGTGGTGTGTAGTGTGTGGAGTGTGTTGTGTATGGTGTGTGTGTGTTGTGTGTGTGTGTTGTGTATTGTGCGGTGTGTGTGTGGTTGTGTGTTGTGTGTTGTGTGTGTTGTGTGTTGTGTGTTGTGTGTGGTGTGTGTTGTGTTGTGTGTGGTGTGTGGTGTGTGTGATTTGTGTGTTGTGCGTTGTGTGTTGTGTGTGGTTGTGTGTTGTGTGTTGTGTGTTGTGCGTGTTGTGTGATGAGTGTTGTGTGTGTTGTGTTGTGTTGTGGGTGGTGTGTGGTGTGTGATGTGTGTTGTGAGTTGTGTGTTGTGTGTTGTCTGGTGTGTGTTGTGTGTTGTGTGCTGTGTGTTATGTGTGGTGTGTGTGTGTTGTGTGTTGTGTGTGGTGTGTGCTGTGTGTTGTGTTGTGTGTGTTGTGTAGTTTGAGTTGTGTGTGGTGTGCTGTGTGTGGTGTGTGTATTGTGTGTTGTGTGTTGTGTGTTGTGTGGTGTGGTGTGTGTTGTATGGTGTGTGGTGTGTGGTGTGTGGTGTGTGGGTGTGTGTGTTGTGTGCTGTGTGTGTTGTGTTGTGTGTTGTGTGTTATGTGTTGCGTGTTCTCTGTTATGTGTTGTGGTATGTGTTGTGTATTGTGTGTTGTGTGTTGTGTGCTGTGTGTTGTGTGTTGTGTGTTGTGTGTTGTGATTTGTGTGTTGCGTGTTGTGTGTGAGTGTGTGTGTGTGTTGGCGTTCGTGCGTGCGTGCGCGCTTGCGTGGGTGGGTGGGTGGGTGGGTGCGTGGGTGTGTGTGTGTGTGGTGTGTGCGTGCGTGCGCTTCGTGCTGTGCCGTCGCGTGCGTGTGTGGGTGTGGGGTGTTTGTGTGGGTGTGGGTGTGGTGTCGGGTGTGGTGTGGGTGTGGGTTGCGTGCGTGCGTGCGCGCGTGCGTCGCGTGTGTGGGTTGTGGGTGGGTGCGATGTGTGCGTGAGCGAGTGTAGTGGAGTGTTGGTGTCTGGGTGTGGGTGCGTGGGTGCGTGGGTGCGTGGGTGCGTGGGTGCGTGGGTGCGTGGGTGCGTGGGTGCGTGGGTGTGTGGGTGTGTGGGTGTGTGGGTGTGTGGGTGTGTGGGTGGGTGGGTGTGTGGGTGTGTGGGTGTGTGGGTGTGTGGGTGTGTGGGTGTGT
>CAUYUJ010003733.1:0-37500 GCA_963575745.1 Prorocentrum cordatum
GTGTGCGTGTGCGTGTGCGTGTGCGTGTGCGTGTGCGTGTGCGTGTGCGTGTGCGTGTGCGTGTGCGTGTGCGTGTGCGTGTGCGTGTGCGTGTGCGTGTGCGTGAGCGTGTGCGTGTGCGTGAGCGTGTGCGTGTGCGTGTGCGTGTGCGTGTGCGTGTGCGTGTGCGTGTGCGTGTGCGTGTGCGCGTGTGCGTGTGTGCGTGTGTGTGTGTGTGTGTTTGGTTGCGTGTGCGTGCCGCGGTTGGGCGCGCGCGCGTGCGAGCAAGCAATGGTGTATGTGTGCGTGTGGGCGTGTGCGTGGGCGTCTACTTGTTCACGGGATGCGTTAGGTGTGTAATGCGCATGTGTGTGTGTGTGGATGTGCGCCGGCGCCGCGCCGCCCAGCGCGTGACCGTGACGCCAACCAACGTGTGCGTGTATATATATATATATATATATGTGTGTGTGTGTGTGTGTGTATCTCTACGTGTATATGTATGAAGTTATGTATGTGCGCGCTGCATGGTGTGTTGCGTGCGTTGCGCGCAGTATGATTCATGTGCTGTTTTTGCGACGGGGTTTCACGTCATTGGGTCGATGGCTGTCTCGACGGCCTCCTGGGCTATCTGGAGGCGCCTGGGAATGCGAAGACATAGGTAAGGGGTATCTTGCGAACCTTTGGGGTTAGTGCTGGGTCGTCTTGAAAATATCCAAGGGTGACTTCAAGACGATGGTGATTCGAAACCCCTTTTCAAAGCGGAAGCGGTGCCGCCGTCAGGGGACAGAGCCCTTTATATACCATGCAATGGAATCGCGAAGTTGCACATCCAGATCGGGCCGAATTGACCTTCGTGGCTTCTGGATGCGTGATTGAAGCTTGACCGCAGCGCGGGCTGACTTGTACATCTGCAGACCTTTGTCTGAGGTTCGTGTTCCCGATACCCGACAACTCGATCATGCTCAGGCTCACTAATCCCCAAAGTCACTCTCACTCAGACTCACCCAACCCACTCATAACCATACTGACTCATACCCAGAATCCCCATGACTAGCGCGACGTAGCAGACCTGAGACTTGAGCGCCCCAAAAAGGGCCCACCAGGGTATACCATGGGGCCTGATTGTGGGGATGTCTTGAGGGACACGCCCGTGCTTGTCTTCACCGCCTTGCCCCTCGTCAGATGCACATGAGAATGGACGTAGCACACGCAGCATTTGAGCAACGCATAAGGGGAGCTGCTATGGGGTATCTCACAAGCCTGTTGGCGGTTGGCGGCTACATTGAGGGGACGTTTCTAGCGAAACGCCTTTTGGGGCGGCGCCATCTTTTCATTCTTCAAACCGCATGACACCCGCGATGTAGCAAGCATAGCACCGAGGCGCCACAGGGTGGAACCGCCGGAGGGTATCACACGGGCCCGTTCGCGGCTAGACTGTGTGGATGTATCGGGCGAAACGCCAATTTGGGCTTCACCGACATGTGTCTCCTCAGAGCCACATGTTCATCTCGATGCAACAGGCGTAGCACTTGAGCACCCCATCGGAGAGCCGCAAGAGGGCTATCTTACGGGCCCGTTCGCGGCATGAGTCTGGGGATGTCTCCAGCGAACCCCAGGTTGGCTTCACCGACTGGTCTCCTTCCGGAGGCACATGATCTGGGGATGTCTCCAGCGAACCCCAGGTTGGCTTCACCGACTGGTCTCCTTCCGGAGGCACATGATCACCGCGATGTAGCAGGATTCAAAAGTGGACGACGCAAAGGCTAGCTGCCAGGGAATACGTCACGGGCCCACTCGCGGACAGACAGTGGGGATGTTCCAGCCGAAACGCCCATTTCGCCTTCACTGACTTGTCTCTCTTCAACGCCGTGTGACCATCGCGATCTAGCAGGCGTAACACTTGGGCACCCCAAACGGAAGCCGCCAAGAGGTATCTCACGGTCCCTTTGGCGCCCAGCTTGTGGGGGCGTCTCATGCGACGCGCCCGCTTTGGCACCAGCGACCCGCTCCATTCAGAAACACTTGCTCACCGCGATGCAGCAAGCATAGCACTTGAGCACCCCAAATGGGCGCCGCCAGGGGGTGTCTCACGGGCCCGTCCGCGGCCAAGTCCTCGGGAAACCTCGAGCGAAACGCCAGTCCTGGCTCCCTTCCCCGTGCGGCCGGAGCAGCAATGGCGCGCGCGAGGCCGACGCTCCGCGGCATGCCCCCCCCCAGGCGCGGCGCTGGCGCGTCCGCGAAGCGGCAGCGAGCGCGGCCGCTGCGGCCCACCGCGCCGCCCGCCTTGCCACGCCCTTGCCCACGTGGCGCTTGCACGATGGTCCTCAGAACGTGTGTCAGCCCCAACGTGTGTTTGTCCATCGAGGACCTTCGACACGGCGCGGGCGATGTAAGGATCTGCTTGCTGGGTTGAGGGTAAACACACACACACATTGGGCTAACACACGTCTTGAGGCTCATCGACTTGCGCTTGGGGGGGAAGGGCGCCTTCCAGATCTCCAGTTCAGTCGCCTGGTGCTGACTCTCGGACGCGCGCTCGCTGGTGGCGCCGTGAGCCGCCACGCGCAACTCGGCCGTCGCGTGCTGATGCGCCCGCAGTGCCTCCTTCAGGGCCCAGGCTCGCCCAGCGCACCCCTCAAGGACCGAGCGCCTCCTCTAGGCCGTGCTGGCCCTCGTCGCGGGCCGTATGGGCAAGCTTGTGCCCAGACGACCCTGACAATTATCTTGCGCCGCTGGCGGCCGCGGCGACATACTCCGTCGCCGAAGAGGTTGCAGTACCGCAGCAGCCACCCTGGCCGCCGCTACCGCCCGCGCAGCCGCCAGTGCCAGCGGCTGGGCGTGTCTTTGGCGCCCCGACTACTACCTGGCAGCCACCAGTGCCTCTAAGAAGCCCAAGACAACTTCCAAACGGCCCAGGAAACTGCTCCAGCTTCTTAGCAGAAACATCGCCAATAACTCCCATTCAACAACTGGAAACATCCAACAACTCAGCCTCCCACTACTAATCAGATCACCACCGTGCACGATGTTAATGATCGTGGATACTTGGATGCCCGAGAGGGTGTTCATGCATTGTTGGGGTGATTGGCAAGGTTGAATTTGTCGTTCGGCAATTGTTGCAGGAAATTGGAGACAGGTAACTCATGAACTATTGGTTCGGTTTCCAACTGATGGATTCGGAATCTGCGGGAACTCTCGACTTACTGTTTAAGTGTCGATGTTTGCTTCCACGGGGAGCGGGAAATCATGCACGGCAGACTCGTAATATCTGATGTAGATTGTTTGCTCATGTGTGGACACTCCAGGACACATCATTTGTTGTGTTGAATTGTCGTTTCCTGCTTTGTGGATTTCATGGTATCTGGGCGAGCCTTCGCCTAGTGGAACCTTTGGACGGTCAGGCCTAGGGAGCAGCCGCGGCTCAGAGCAACCCCAATGTAATCCAGACCCGACGCCCTGTTTTGTCTGTGCATAAGGTGGCGGCGCGCAGAGGGGGGGCAGGGGGGAAGAGGGACGGCTTCTCAGAACGAGGCTGCTTCTTAGAAGGCGCTGGCCTTACATCTGCACAGAAAGGCCGCGCCTGCTGAGAAACCAGGCTGCTTCCAAGAAGCCTCCCCCGCTCCCCCTACCCCCACCCCTGCGCGTGGCCGATTTTGTCTTCGCACTAGCGCGACGCGCCACGGTCATGTATCATGTCCAGCGCTGCCTCCGGGTTGTGGCCGGCGACCTCTATCAGGTCGCCCAAGCTCCTGGCGAGCCCCGAGGAAAGGTTCCCCCCGCCCTCCTGGCCTCGAGAAGAGAGAGGGGAGCGAGGAGAGCAGAGGGGAGGGAGGTCGTGGAGAGGAGGGGGGAGCAGGCTAGTTGGCTTAGTATGACTGCCGGGCGATAGGCGACCCCAGGATGCCCAAGCCTGACCCCAGACCCTGTGCGACCAGGGAGGGGAGGAGGGAACCCCGCGGGCCCCCACGACGCATCAGCCACGCAGCGAACTCAGAGAGACCACCCCAGCAGGAACTCACAAGTCGGCTGCCAAGACGCGGACCTCAGCCAGCTCCCTGGGGCAATACCCCCCATTCCACCCGTACGCGAGAGGGGGATGCTCCAAGCAGGAGCGCACAGAGCAGGGAGGGGAGGGGGGGGGAGGAGAAGAAGCGGGGTTGCTCACGAGAGGCGAACATATCCGTACCTCGGCGGTGGACAAGCCTCCCTTTCGTAAACCTCGCCTTAGTGGAAACTGCCTGGGACCGAAACCGACGGACCTGGACGCGGAAAAATGGCGGCCGCGACGCCCTCTCGCGAACCGAGAAAGGCAGATTCCTTAATCGACGTGTCAGGGTAGGAGGTCTATTGAAGGGGAACTGGGACACACAAATAAATACACGCAAATAACCAGATTCCACATATTTTCACATATTTGTTGGATTTTTGTCTTCCCCCCACTTCCCATATTCTCCCATATTTTCTGGGAATCGACGGTTAATTGTGTCTGTGTGTTTCTTTTCCTCCTGATCTATCCACCTCCGGGTATCCGCGCCCTCGCGGCCTGGATTCCGGTGCGCACTCCTCTGGATACGCGGTCGCACAGGTACGCTCCGCGCGAGGTGTCTGCGAGCACCAACGCCCCGCACCCACGAGGTCGCGGCCCGGGGGGCCTGCCCGCGGGGCCGCGGATACAGTCGGGGCGTTGACCTAAGGAACCCTAAATAAGGAACGAGGCCCCTTTTCTCCAGAAATTGAACTTCGATTTCCCTTCGAAAATCCAAGGAAAACCCAAGGCAAGCTGTGAAACACTCAAGGAACACGGAGCCCCTCCCCAACGAAAAGGGTTCCTTCTTCAGGGCCCCGACTGTACCGATGTCTTTTTACGCCCACGAGCTGCGAACGGGCAAGTGATGGTGCAGGAGACGAGTGCCTCGCTTGGGCATCCACGGCCAGCCAGCAGACCTCCCCATGAGCTTCGACTGCGTCGCCTCCAGAATCAACCCAGACTGGGTGCCGTTCCCCGGTGCGTTCGCGCCAAGTTCCGAGGTTTCTGGTCCGTGATGCGAACGCATGGGCCTTCGATAAAATCGCTTTGTGACAAGTATGGGCATTGGATTCCGCTTCCTGGAGCTCTGATACCCGATCTCGGCCTGCCAGCGTTCCAAAGCCACCAGCGGGCATTAAAGGGGCGAACGACATTCCTACACAACCCTCTCGAGGAACGTTCCGACGTTTCGCCCCCGTGGCACCGATTGGACAGCAGGAAGAGGCTGTGGTGGGGGAAGCGCCCACACTCGCATGCCAGGCGCAGCGGTGTCAGCTTCGTGGCCACATCGTTCACGTGGCGCTGCCAGTGCGGACTCCTCCTGCCAGCGGCACGGCACGACAGGAGGGGCATGGGCCAAGATCGGGGGGGGCAACGAAAGTATCACACACCAGAGCAACACGGATCAGGATGCTTCCCTGCATGCGGGTATGATCGTTGTGGTCTTGTGATCTTTCCCCCGCTGGGGCTCCCCTGTGTGGCCTCGAGAGCGCAGGTGGCTCCCGCACGCAAGGGGGGAGACTGTGGGATCTGGCCAAGGAGCTCTGGATCGATCCAAAATGACGCCGAAAGATGACAACATGCAGAACTGATCGAGAGACGTGCTCACGAAACAAGACCCCATGGCAAGCATATGAGGAAGGAAAACAACGGAGAGTATTCGGGGATGGACAGAACCCCCTTTAGAAAAACTTGGTTTACTGAAGACGACCTCGGGCCCAAATCTAGCGAGCGCAAGCCTGGAAAGTGACGGCCGCGGCGCCCTATCGAGAACCGAAAACGGACAATTCACTAATCAACGTGTCAGGGTGGGGGTTCTGTCCACCCCGGAAGTATGTACGGATGTAGGTCCTTTCTGGTGTCTGGCGTAGGGCGCTGCGGGACAGGTACCTTTTGTGTTGCCGTGCCGCCGCGGCAGGGCGTGCTCTCAAAGCTTACTGGGCTTCTGCGAACCATCCCAGGAGCTGCTCCCCGGAGCTACTACGGGGGCTCCTGCGAGGCTTTGGGAAGCTCCCCGTAGGTTCCAGAACACCTCTTCGCCGCTACGATCCCCTTGAACCCAGATCCTGGCAGACGAAGGCCCAACATCCAAGAGCGCTCCCCCCTTCAACAGC
The DNA here is from genome assembly GCA_963575745.1 of Prorocentrum cordatum. Classification (NCBI taxonomy): domain Eukaryota; class Dinophyceae; order Prorocentrales; family Prorocentraceae; genus Prorocentrum; species Prorocentrum cordatum. The sequence goes on from CAUYUJ010003733.1 coordinate 6,121, forward strand.
GCCTTTGCAATGTCGACGAACCCCTGCTCCACAGCAAGATGAAGTGGCGCTTGGTCGAGATAATTTGGTATGTTCGCATCTGCCCCATAATCCAATAATATCCGCACGGCATCAACTTGATCATGATACACTGCGTCATTCAAAGCCTTGGGATGTACTGCGGGCAACCAAATGCGGCAACAGCAGCATCGAGCACATCACGCGATCGATCAATCAATGACCTGACAGCAATTCGCATTCGAAAGATCTCGCTCCCTGGGAATCACACATGTTACCCGAGGGGGGGCAAGGGGGGTTTAATGGTAGCGCTGGCGACCTGTGGGGGGGGGCACTGGAGCAAAACGAGAAGGCAGAGGGGCAAACAGCAAAAGGAGCAAGGAACAGCAGGAACAGAGGAAGAAGCAAGGAAGCAGCAGGAGCAACAAAGGAGCACTGGAGCAACAAAGGAAAAGGGGGGCACTGGAGCAGGAAGAGCAACAAGGGAAGCAAGGACGAGGCGGAGGGGCACCGGAGCAGCAGGAGGACCACCGCACGAGTACCGGAGGGAAATCGGGAGAGCACCGGAGCAGCAGGAGCAGCGCCAGGAAAGCAGGAGGTCCAGCAGGAGGAGCAGCAAGAGGAGCGGCAGGAGGAACAGCAGGAGGATCAGCAGGAGGAGCACCAGAGCAGCAGGAGGAGCAGCAGGAGTAGCAGTGAACGAGGAGTAGCAGGAGCAACAACACCAGGCGGAACAGCTGAAGAAGCAGGAGGAGGAGGAAGAGCAACATACCAGCAGGATGAGCAGGAGGAAAGCAGCAAGAGCAGCAGGAGCGACAGGAGCAAGAGAATCATGAGGACCAACAGCAGGGAGAGCAGCAGCAGGAGGAGCAGTCGGAGGAGCACCAAAAGGTCGAGCAGCAGCAGCAGCAACAGCAGGGAGGACGAGCAGCAGGAGCAACAGCAGCCGGACAAACCATAGGTCCAGCAGGACAAGCAAACAGAATGATAAGAAGGACCAGGGAGAAGGAGCATCAGCAGGAGCAGCGCAGCCCGAGGAACAGAAGGGACAACAACGAGAGGAGAAGCAGCAGGAGCAGCGGGACGAGCAACAGGAGGAGCAGCAGGAGGATCAGCAGCAGCAGCAGGTCGAGCAGCAGGAGGAGCAGCAAGAGGCGCAACACAAGGAGTAAACAGAAGGATGAGCAGCAGGAACAGCAGCAGGAGGACAAGCAGGAACAGCACCAGAGGAGTAGCACCAGAGGAGGAGAAGGAGGAACACTGGAGCAGCAGGAGGAACACCGGAGCAGTAGGAGGACCAGTAGGAGGAGCAGCAGAAGAAGCACTGCGTTCCTAGCGTTCCTATCGTCCCTGGCGTTACCATTACGAGGGGGATACCATGCGCGATTCCCCAAGTGGGCAACATGACAAGCTCGTTGACCCCGAGGACTGCACTATCGCGAATGGACAACGAAGACGACACGATCGATGACTGGACTCTGCATCGGTGCGTCTCTAAGCGAAGTTCAGTGTAGTGGGGCTTCAGCACCATGTCAGCTCCATCTTTGACTTTCCGTGTAGCGCGGACGTTCACATCGGCGTTGTGATCCAGGAGCAGCTTCAGAGCTGGCACATTACCCGAACCAGCAGCAAGGTGAATTGCCTGTATGGTGATATAATTGACGCAGACGTTGGTGGAACACCTTGGAGCAGAGCTGTAATGCAATCGCTGGAAATCCGACATGCAGAGAGGTGGGAAGATGGGTTCTTCAACACCGCTCCCGTCCCAGATCATACCTAAAATAATTGCGGGATTCTGCACGAAATAGCAACGGGATCCAGCAGAACCCCATCCGATTGACTCAACACTGCCCGCTGCCAATCAGATTGCACAAGGTAGTCACGACACAGTTGGCAAGAATGGACCTGAGACGGTAATTCCACCGTTGAAACCTATCCCACACCAGCGCGATCCAAAAGAACACACTCCACTAATCACCTCGTAGTCTGAAAGAGCACTTTTCACGTGTGCTTGGGCGCAAAAGGGGGGATTTGGTACCGCCCCCCCCCCCCCTCCCAGCGCAAGGGGCAAAGGGAGGGGGGGTCCATAGCCCCCCCCTTCCACTCCCTCCGTCACTCGCCGTTGGCACACAGCGAAGCCCCAGGAGGCACAATCCACGCGAGGCGTGCGCCGAAATTGACACGTGCACCCTGGTAGGGCTGTAGGTGAAGCTCGGTAGGAAGGCGCTAACGACGTGAAGGATACGCCGAAGTATACGGTTCGCGTGTGTGGTGTGCCAGCTTGGCCTTAGGCCTGCTTACTGACGGAGCCACTGGGGTCATGGGTGGAGCTCCCTGTGGAAGCACGATCCGCATAAGAGGTGTGCCCACCTGGGACTGCTTAAGGCTGCAGGTGGAGCTGCCTATGGAACACGATCCGTGTGAGAGTGGGCGGAATTGGGCGTGGGTCGGAATGCGAACAAGCCCGCTGGGGCCGTGGGTAGAGCGTCTTACGAGGGGACGATCCGCATGAGCGGTGTGCTGAACTGGTGGAACGCAGCAGGCAGCGCAACAACACCAACGGCAGTGAGAGGAGGGAGTGGGAAGCGCGGCGCTGCGGAGGAGAAAGCGGTACGGCAAGCAGGCTAGGTCAAAGTCAGAAACTTCCAGGCCAACGACGGCAAACCAGACAGAGAGCCGGGATTGCTAAGGCATCAACGCGCACTCGGCCTCGACGTCGGCGCGCATGTGCAATATTCTTCCCATCAGATTGTTCTGCGCTTCGCCCTTGTACAATGCAAGGACGTGTAGAGCCTGACCCTGCATGCCGGCTTTTCCTGCCTCGGATTCTGACAGACAACCTCCGGATCATGGGCAGTAGGGCTCAAAGAAAGAGGAGTATCTCTCTCTCTCTCTCTCTCGCTGTGTCTCGGGCGCTGTGCCACCACCTAGCTTGATTAGCACAACGGTTCGCCAGCAGAGAGACATCGAGAAATGCCGTGGAATGCAAGGCAGTGTTGTTGTACCTGGCAGGTGCGGGCGGGTCTGATGCTCTGGCTGCAGTCGCTATCCACCTGTCCTCAAGGACTGTGTACACATGACGAACACAACGCCGTATGCCAGAGGCGTCCGTTTTCAATTCAATCGCATCTGTTTCCGAACTCGTGTATGACGCTGTAGATGGGACATTCGCCAGCTGGGGCCCCCGTATGTGAGTTTGTGCACTGTGGATGTTCAAGATATAGGGTGGAAGCAATGTGGAGCACGCTATGTGGTGGAAGCCAGGTGGTGCGATATATGTGACGCAGACTGTAGAAGCTATGTGGCTGAAGCCAGGTGGTGTAACTCATGTGGTGCAAGCGATGTAGTGCAAGTATGTGCTGCAGGCTGTGTGGTGCAAGCCACTTGCGTGACGAATTACATGTGGTGCACGCTGTGTGCAGTAGCGATGATTTTGACCCAGCTGGCGACAAGACGACGGTCCGAGCCACAACAAAGAGGTCGGCAAGACGTTAGACACAAACAAAGCGAATGGAGGTTGACACATCAGGTCTCACCGTCGAAATAATTTGCATACACTGTGCTCCGACTTGTAAGTATTTGCTCAAACCCGGTCTGTCTATGACTCGAATGTGGCAGTCATACTCCTGTAATGCCCTGGTTAGCCCCACGAGTCCATCCTCGAGATCACTGCCGCACACCGTGCCGACCAGTGCTGGAAGGCAAATGCAACAATAAGCCCGCAAACAACCCAAGAGGAGGCATCACCTTACCCGCGCGAGAACGACAGGCACATTCCGTGCGTACCGATCCTCGCCTTATGTTGTTCCCATCCACCCAGAAAAATGTCAAAAGAGTGTCGAAACAGTGTCGAGACAGTGTCGGGCGAGTGTCTCCCAAGGCCCGACACGTGAAAACCCTTGAGGAGCTTCGGTACTTTTTTGGCCGCTCGAAATTCTTCCTGGTGATCAAGGCTAAAGTCGGTTGGAGCATCTACAGTGGAGGCCCGTCCAAAAGAACGCTTCCACAAGAAGCCCGACCCTGAGACCCGAAGACGTCCATGAATTTTTGGTGTGGGAACGTCACGATGACCATAGCAAAGCCCTCGACACCCAAGAGGCGCAGGGCACCCTGGAGGCAAACAGGGTGTTTCTTGGCATGAGCATCATAAATCCTCGCCTCGTACTCGCGGTTCTTGTAGCTGAACGCGAACGTGGTCTGCAGCAGCGTCCCCGGGTCCTGCACGCGGGGGGGCCAGCAGCCGAGCCCGGCAAAGGGGCACGAGGACGTCCCGACAGAACCGAGCCCCACGGGGCGCGAGGACGAACATCCTGATCATCGAATGGATCCCAGGGCTCCCAACTTCGCGCTTCGCGCTTCGCGCTGCGCGAAGCGCGAAGTGCGACTAACTTCGCGCTCTCGCGCCGCCTCCCAAGGGAGAAGGGGAGGATGAGGAATCCGAGCCGAAACGCGAAGCGAGAAGCGCGAATAACTTCGCGCCCTCGAGGGCGCCCTTGGAGCCCCACGGAGCGCGAGAACGAACATCCTGATCATCGAATGGATCGTTGCTGGCCTCGCGCGGTGAACCCTGAGATCCTGGCGTTGCATTTCGTTCAGAACGGGGAGTTTCGCTCAATTTCGGGCCCCGGGACCCTCACAGATCGATCCGCCTCGAACAATGACGCAGACCGATGCGGTCCGGGGCTCTGGGCGTGATTTCTTGCGATGTTGCATCTGTTTTGGCACCGTCGGATCTCGGGGAACATCGATGTGTTGCTGGCACCGACAGCAGCACAGCCACGGGGGTCCGACACGAAGACGCCACAGAAAGGAGGAGGAGGAGGAGGAGGAGGAAGGGGAGGAGGGGGAGGGGGAGGGGGAGGAGGAGGAGGAGGAGGAGGAGGAGGAGGAGGAGGAGGAGGTCGATGTGATGAGGCTGCTCCACATGTTCGGCGGCTAGCCCTGGGGAGAAGGTGAGACGGGGCGGGCTTCCTCGGAAGGCTCGGAAGTCCCCCAGCCTCCTCCTTTTCCTCCTCCTCCTCCTTCTCCTCCTCCTCCTCATCCTCTTCCTCCTGGCTCAAGTCCTCGGCCTCTGGGGGCCGAGGACACCGCAGCATTTCACTCCTGGTCAGGTCCGGGAGCTCGGGGCTCGAACATTTCTGCTTTCGTTCCTCCCTCGAGTGTTGCCTTCCAGCCCCATGCATGCCAAATCCGCGATGGTCGAAGAGAAGTCTGATGGCCTTGTCAACGGAATCGATCTGGGGACCACATACTCGCGCGTGGACATCTTTAAGAACGGCCATGTCGAGTTCACCCCCATCGACCAAAGCAACCGCATCACGCCCTCTCACGTCGCCTTCACCAAGCAGGAGCACCTGATCGGTGAGCCCGCCAAGAACCAGGCGATCATCAACCCGTCGCAGACGCTGTTCGACGTGACGCGCCTCATCGACTGGCGCTTCAAGGTCCCCACGGCGCAGACGGACGTAAAGCTGATGCCGTTCAAGACCGTCGACAAGGAGATCAACCACGCCGTGGTCACCGCCCCAGCGCACTACAACGATGCGCAGAGGCAGCCCACAAGGACGCGGGCACTACCTCCGGTATGGTCATCACATACACCGAAATCGCGAACGAGACGAAGAGCATGCTGGTCAAGGCCGGATGGAACAAGGACTTCTTCGTTAACACCACGCCTGTGAAGCCCTCGCTTGGCTGGATGGGCAATCTGCTGAAGAAGTCTGGCAACATGGTCTGCGGCGTCGGGTTCAAGAACTCGCAGCGCTGAAGGCTGCGACACCAAAATAGCATCCATCATCAACTAGTGGTGTCTGCTAATGCTTCGTGCCGACAGTGGCACCAATTTAAAGCGCTCCTGGTGCCCCGCTGTTCGAGGCGTTCCTGGAAATTTTGTAGGTTCTGGTTGGGTCCGAATGTTGTTGTTCGTCGCCTCGGCGCGGTTTCAGGGTGGCCCTTATGCCCAGCCTGTAAATTTTCCAGTGCGGACGGCTCCGCTCCAGCACCCTTGGCATCGCTTGTGCATGTTGCATGCACTCCCTAGCGGGACACCTCCCCGCTAGTGCAGAGCTTGATCAGATTGTTGTGCCAACCCGTGGTGCTCCCTGGTCCAATGGTTTGGCCAGCGCCGCTGCACCTGCTGCCGCGTCCGTCATCCCGTTTTGCTCGTCTCATCGAGGTGCTGTGCCATCCGCCCACCTCTTGCCGCGTCGCAATCGCGAAAGCCTCCCCGAGGGGCAGCGGATCCACTGGCCCTGGACGGCCCCCCCCCCTATCTGTGCGATCGTCATCCTCTTCCTCCTTCTCCTCCCTCCTCCTCCTCCTCCTCCTCCTCCTCCTCCTCCCTCCTCCTCCTCCTCCTCCTCCTCCTCCTCCTCCTCCTCCTCCTCCTCCTTTTCTCCCTCCTCCTGAAAGTTTCCCAAGCCTTCCCCGAAGGCGCAGAGCGCTTCTCGGAAGACTGGGGGGCCCCTGAGAGGCCCCGCCGCCTTCTGGGAGGAACTTCTCCTGCTCACTTCCCCTCCTGACTACCTACCAGACCACACCAACCCAACCCGAAGACCCAAATTTCGGGTGGGGGGGGTATGGGCTCCATATGTGTTTTTTGAACGTTCCCGGACCCCCCCACACTGGAAATGGAGGGCGAATTGAGGCCTTCGGGTTGGGTTGGGGTGGTTTGGTGGGTGGTGACCTCCTCGCTAGCCGTTGAAGCAGGAATGGCAGGACCAGAGAAAGCCGAAATGCGCCAAATCACCGCCTCACATACCGCGGAGCCCATGCCGAGCCGCATCGCAGGAAACCCACGGCCTCAGCGAGCAAACCAAACCGTCGAGACATCGCCCGGCCGAGTATCTGCCTGCTGGGCCGGATGAATGGCAACCCCCCCTTGACTCGGACGAGCCTTGAGCGTAGCCCTGACGTCGACAGGCAGTTACGAAAGCATGTGCATGCAAAGCGATGCGAGCACTTGAAAATCAGGCGGCAAAGCCATGACTTTGAGAGCGGCACACTTCCACAATATTGCATGGAATGTATCACACTCAATGCCGCCCCTGTTGAACCATTTCGCATCCTTCCCATACGCGGTGTTCTAACAATCCGACAGCAACTTTAACCCATACTCACCCCCATTCGCCCAACATCTCCCAGGAAGATCGGAGGAAGGGCATCACAAGGAGGTGGGAAAAGGAAGAGGAAGAGGACAGGAGCAGGCCAGCGATAGGGAAGTATCGACTGTGAGCGAGGGGGAAGTGAGAAGGAGAAGGCCTCGTCAGAAGGTTCGGAAGTCCCCTGGCCTTCTGGGAAGTTCTCTAAACCTCCCCTGGAACACAAACTTCTCAGAAGGCCAGGGGACTTCCGAACCTTCTGAGAAGGCCTTCTCCTTCTCACGTCCCCCCCTGGCTCGCCGACGAAAGAAAGGAGGGAAAACACAGAATAGCGCAAAAAGCTTGTGTTCTCTGCCAGAGCCGTGGTCGGAGGAGACTGTGGCCGCCCACCGCGATCATGACTCTCGAAGTCCTCCCCACCTTCCCCCATATTCTCCACCCTTCTTCATATCGTTGATCCGTTCCCTCCTCCACCTTCCTCCCTGCATCTACTCGTTGTCCTCGTTTCACTCCTCGTTGCCGCCTCCCCCTCTAAAAGATGTGGAGGTGGACAAGCAACATTGAGAAGGGATATGAGAAGCAACATAACAATCTTGGCTCGCAGAAACATCGCCATCCGATCAAACGTGTATGAACTCGCAGCGTCGTGTACATGCAAATAGAGTCTTGGTACACGTGCAGACGTAATATCTGAACAACAATCCTGCGAGTTTTGACTAAAACGTAAACCGTGGAACAATGGTGATCCTAGGCATACGTGGCGGAAAGGTGTCTGCTAGGTGGCACCAGCAAGCTGGATACGCTCGAGCTGCGCAAGGAAACCAAGTCATCCTGGCAGGAATCCAGAAAAGGGGAAACAGTACTGACTGCCCCTGCGTGTCTTCAGCGTGACTTTATCGAGCGCTGTGGAGCTATCGGCCACTTCTGAAAACAACAGGGAGCCATACCTCCGAAAGAAGTGAGACGTCGCCCCATTATGCTCCGCTCAGCCATGGCCCATGGTGCCTACCAGGCCAAAATGGATTCACACAGGAATACAAAAGCAGAGGAACACCTACAACATCTGGAACGAATTGTTGGTAATACCACGGCAGATCCTTATCACGCTCACAGGGCCTTTGTCTTTCGGACGGGCGCGCTCAACGGACCGATGGCAGGGGCCACGTGATTGGAAGGCGAGGCTGCTACGCAGACACACGCAATAGACTCCGCCGAAACGCGGTGCGGGAGTCACACCTCTGGACTGGGCACCCCAGGTCGCTAAAACAGGGCTAGGATCGGGATAAATCGCTCCAGAACGTTCCGGAGCGCTCTCAGAGCGTTCCGGAACGCTCTGGAGCGGCCGCGGCGCCCAATACATCCTCCAAACCCGCCGATTCTCAGAGATTTCGAGGTATCCCGATCCGATTCTGTCCCGATCTTCGCGTCGTTTTAGTCGCCCCCTCTCCTGTGCGGGCCTTGGTGCGGGCCTCGCGACGCCCATACGGAGCCCCGCGGCCATGGCCCCCCGAACGCCCAGCCCCCCGGAGGCGCGACCCCGCTCTTCCCGCAAAGGGGGGGTGCCGCCGCGTCCTTGGACTCGGCCGCGCGCTCCTGGACCTCTCGGGGCGGGCGCTCGAGCGGGGCCGGCCCGCAGGTAGGGGGCCAGATGCGAACCCTACCCCTCCCCCCCACGATTTCTGAAGGGGAGGGTGGGGTGCACTTCGTTCGGGAGCTCCCGAGCAAAGTGAACCCCACCCTCCCCCTCAGAAATCGTGGGGGGTAGGGGTAGGGTTCGCATCTGGCCCCCTAGCAGGGCACCGCTCGAGCTGGGCCCCCAGGAACTGAGCGCTCTTGGCAACCCCGCTCCATCCCCCCTCTCACGGGCGCGCGCTCACACGGATCAAGGATCCGTGGATCTGGCGCGTTGGCGCCAGATCCATGGATGGGGGAAGGCATCCCCGACATATGAGGCCAGTGCCACCTGGTTCGGCGACGGATCGCGTCGACGTCGCACGGGAGCGGGACCCGTCGCTTGCGCCCGAATCCATGTTTGCACTACCCCACCCCCCGTTCTGCCGCTCTCATTCCCCTCCTCCTCCTCCTCCCTTCCTCCCTCCTTCCTCCTCCTCTTCCTCCTCCTGCTCCGCCTCGCCCTCTCCCTCCCTGTCCTACCACCAGCCACGTCCGAAGGCCAGGAAGGGCGTTTCGCTTTTGAGCCTTCTTTTTGTGCAACTGCCACGCGGAAGCCCAGCCGCAAACCAACCACTGCAGCGGCGGACGGCCTGCCGTTGTCAGACTGCGGTTCCGGCCTCGACTCCGCGCGCACTCGCTGCAGACGCTCCCGAGGGCTACACGCACAGAGGGGGGGTAAAAGGGCGAACCCATGCTGCTGGAGACGACGACGATGCCTCACCGGCCACACGAAGCAGGAGACTGAATGAGTCTGCTGAAGAGCAGATTCGCCAAAGCCGGCTTCAACAAAGCAATGTCAGTTCACCATGGACGCACTCAACCGCATATACAGACGCGGCGATGATTCATGGGACCGTCCACTACGACAGAGCATGAGGAGGAATATCCAGCACGTGCGCGAGTGATGCCAATGGATGTGAAGCGCAACCGATGTTCCACGCTCGCCTTTCATGCAGCTCCACTTGGGGGTGGCGGAAGCGGGGGGGGGCAACCAAACCGCTGCTAAGACAGCAAGAGGCCGCTCAAAACACAACCAAACGTACTTAATTGCGCAACGATGCGTAACAACAAAGGAATCTCCCATCGGGAGGGGCGCCACGCAGAACCAAGTTGGCACAACGGAGCCGTAGAGTGGGTAGTTCGGAGCAACATCCTGGCGCAACAGCGCACCATTGTAACACATTGCGGCACAGACGCTTGGTGACATCAAACCATTGAGACGCTGCCAGCAGCCGAATCGGAACTTTCTGGGGAATCGCCCAAAGACCGACTCGCCTGCAAGACCAGAGCGTCGCGGGGCCTGCAAGCAAGAGGAACCGCACTGCGGAAGTTGGTGAGGCGAAGACGGACGCGGAATGGCGTGTCCAGACGTAGAAAAGCCAGGCCCCAACCGCTTCAGTCACACGCAAAGCCAACCCAGAGCGACATCGAGGCGTTTTCAAACTGCCGCATGGGCGAAACTTATGGGGGAAACTTTCACATGCGCAGGCCGCCTTCCGAGAAACAAAAAGACGACCTCGCACCAGCAAGCGCGTTCAACTTTCGCCCCCCCGTTGACGCCACCCCCAAGTGGAGCTGAAGGAGCCTTGGCACTCTTGCGGGTCAGAGCGCGAAAAGAAGAGGAACGGGATGGCGGCTAGATGAAGAAGAAGGGGGGACAACAACATCGAAGAAAAGAAACGAGACGGGGAATCGTGGAAAGAGGAACCCGCAAATCTGATGACGACGGGCGACATGTACCCGAAGACTGGCAAACGCGTCGGTGACTTCCGTGCTCAGGAGTGCAGGCCGTGCTCGGGCCTGGATAAGGCCGCGATCTGCTGGACCTCCGCAGGCGAGGTCCCGTTTTGGTTTGCGTAATGCTGAATCCCGCTGGGTCCTACAGGGGCCCCGCTGAACCCCCACGACCCGATGGTGGGGTGGCGACAGTTGGGCGGTTGTCAGCAACCGCAGAGGCGGAACTCCTGGCTGCCATTGCGGAACACTGCGCTCCACTTGAACTCCCACGAACCCTATCGTAGGACGGCTATACGCTGGCCCTCCCAAGAGCTCCCGAAGTGGCGACCGAGGGAGCACGGCGTCCCGATTGTCGCTGGTGCCGCGCCACAGAGGCCCTGCAGTGCCCACCAGAACCTCCGAGAACCAACTGCTCTTCTGCACTCGCTTCGTGGGCCCGTTCGAGGGGCCTCGCGGTAGCCGCCCGCGCCACTGCGCCGCGGACTCTTCGGGTGTTGCTAGCAGTGCCCCTGGCCCAAGGTACCCCCAGGATTCTCGGGGTGGCCCAGGCGGCCTCCAGAGCATCCCTCACGAGGCCCAGAGGGCCCCAGGGGCTTCAAACTTGAGCGAAAAGCTAGGAGCACCCTGGGCCAGGGGCACTTCTGGCAACACCCGAACTCCGCGAGCGGCACTCCCGAGGCGCAGCCTCCTTCGGACCCCCCGCTCGGCGCCTCGCCCGGGGGGGGGATGGCTGCGCGGCGGCGCCCCAGCGGCCGGCGCGGCCGGCGCGGGCCGCTCGTGCAGCGCGGCGCGGGGCGGCAGCTGGGCAGAAGATAGGGAGCCCACAAAGGACGTACGCGCCCAGCTGTGTACACGAACACGGCCCCTCGATCTGCGAGACCGGCCGCGTGATACGAACTTCCGGGCAACGCGTACTCTCGAAACCAGCGTGGATTCATGCACGTGTACGTCCTCCTTTCGCTCCTGATGAAGAGGAGGAGCAAAATGCAGCCGGCGCCAAGAGAGCCGCACGCCGCCCCGGCGCCCCCGCCGGTGTCTGCAGGCCGTGCGGCCGAGCGGTGCTGCACACTTCGGCACCGAGGAGGCGCGGGGGGCCGACTTTGAGACGCGCCGTCGTCGCGAAGGCTAGCATCGCATCTTCCTGATGTCCGAGGACCCTGAGGACGACCCCATGCGCGTTCGCGGATGCGGGCGTGAAGAGCTTCAAGGAGGCAGCCTGGGTGGAGTGGCTGCTAGCCCAGGTCAGCGCGAGTTTCGCTTGGTGGCGAGCGCGCAAGGTGGAGGCGCTCGTGCCGTCGAACCCCTAACAAGGTCATCATCGCCGTCGCCGTCATCGCCATCGTCATGAACCCAGAACGCACCAACTCATTTCTGGCCATGCCCCCCTTTATTGTCTGCGTTGGGCCCACCCATTTCTGGCCGTGTACCCACTAGCTTCCCCTCCTGTGTCCCTCAATTTTCGCCCCCCCCCCCCCCCCCCGAAGGCCGCGGCCGCGAAAGTGTTCTGGGGGTGTGCCCGTGAAGGGCTGTGGGATCCATGCCCCTCACAGGGTGCCACGATGGCCCAGCTGGACGTCCCCCGTTTTCTTTGAAGCCGCACCTTCCCTGGAAAATTCGCAAGCACCATCACGGGCACCGGATAGAGGAGGAGGACGAGGAGGAGGCGGCGGAAAGGAAAGGTGGGATGAGCCTGGCACGGTGCGGCGCCCCGAATAACACCTTCCCTGTAAAATCCGCAAGCATCATCACGGGCACTGGATAGAGGAGGAGGAGGAGGACGAGGAGGAGGAGGATGAGGAGGAGGAGGAGGAGTAGGCGGCGGCGGAAAAGGTGGGATGAGCCTGGCACGGTGCGGCGCCCCCGTCCAGCGGGCGCCGCTCCGACTCCTGACTGGAGCCATCGACCGCGTGCTCGAGCGGGAGTCATCGCGCTGGGTCGATCGGCGGTGCTGGACGCTGCGCATGTGGCAAGAAAAGGATCGGATCTGGAGTGCTCGACCCCGTCTGCGCGCGAGCGGCATCGCGCTGGATAGATCCGCGAAGGGCTGACCAGGTCGCGACTGGAGAGGCGCCCTGCCCTTTTGTGGGCCCCGGAAACGGCAAGGCCGTTTTATCACCGTTTCCAGAAAAATGCTCTTGAAAATGGAAACGGTAAGAAACGGCGACCGGAAACGGCAAAAAAACGGCTCCAGGATTGGCACCGGAGCCTGAACCGGTCAAAAAACAGCGGCGGAACAAGTAAAACAACGGCGTCGGAACCGGCAACAAAGACTGTAGAACGGAACCGGTAAAAAAACGGCCCTGTCATTTCCAGGGCCCACTAAGGCCCTGCCCCCTGCTTTCTTCTCCCTCGCTATACCGTTTTACCCCCGCCCCTTCTGGCAGGAGGTGCGCGGGCGCTGAGACCGCCTCCCGCTCGCGGCCTGCTTTCGGACCTCAGACCCACCTGGCCAGCGGGCAACAAAATTGACCAGCCTCGAACGTATCCCTATCCCTAAGATTGACACGCCAAAAGGCGATGACAATCTTAGGGATTCGCCCTCAAGAAATAAGAGAATCCCTAAGATTGGCATCGTGATGAGGAGGTGCCCAGCATAGGGATAGGGATATGTTCCAGGCTGGTCAAAAATCGAGATCGCGGGAAAGAAGGGCCCCAGTGGCCGTCGACCGACGAAAAGCCGCAGAGGAGATCGAGGACGACACCGCTCTCGCCAGGGAAACTCGAACAGGCCAGACGAGCTGGAGCCAACCCGACCGAGGAGATTGAGCTGCCCGGGTCGAACGCATCTAGCAAGAAAAACTCAGCCACGCCACCAATCTCAACGTTTACCACAGGAAGAAGGCCTCCGAGGGGAAGACGATGAGTGCCCCACGAGGAGGCCTCGGGGACCCACGGGTTAACTACTGGACGCACCGCGAGGCAATTCTGTTTATCACCTTGCCGCCCTGTTCACGGCTTCCCGGAAAAAAAAAACGCTGCATACTACTGACAAAACTGAAGCCGAGGTCAGAGGGCAACTTACTCTTTTGAGATTATCCAGGCCTCCTTCCGTGTGCGAGGCGCCACCCAGGCTTCTGTTTGTGAGAAGGGTCATGCAGGCACCCATCCATATTTGAGTCCATTCGAGCATGTATGCGCGAGCCCCGCCAGGGCTCACAGTACTGTTTTTGGCGCTGCGGCGGCCAGGGAAAAGCATTCCTCTATCCAGATTATAGTATCTCCTGAGTTTAGCGCGATCAAGCACGACATTCCCATGTAGACTCGAACAAAGTCACTGCAACGTTTCCCAGATGGTGACTGAAGCAGATACGAAATATGACGTATCGGCGATGTGTGCTGTGGCCTTCCGTCCCGTGTCCAAGGAGCAGCGCTCTTGGACTTACGACTGTACAGCGTACGTTGGAGGAGTGTGTGTGTAAGTCCGTTGACATCTGTGCTCCAGAGCTTCATGCATGCTGCTGCCAGCCCCACATTCCTTTGCCTGTAAATGTGTTGGCCCAAGCGCTTTGACCACTCATCTATGCTCCAAAAATATGGATCCTGACCGAAAAACGTATCCGTAACCGCGGCCTCGCGGGCTGAGCTCCTGGGCTGCGATCCCGCGGATACGGAGCGCTTGTTTCGCGGATGCTCAGCGCGGAACAGATCTGTGCGACCGCGTATCCGCTGGATTGCGCCCCAGAGTCCCGACCGCGATGGCGCGTATACGTATATGTTCACCACTCGTGAAGATATCAACGATACCATATCACGCCATTTGGATGCCCATCGGACAAGAACAACCCTCACGAGAACGGCAACCCTTACGCGGCGGTAACCCTTCGGCAACCCAGCGGATCCCCAAGAATTCACGAGAACGGCAACCCTTATGCGGTTGGCATTCCCAGGGATGGCAAGGTCTGTTCGGATCTCCTCCGGACTGCACATCGCTGGCGCCCAAGGAAATGCAGGCACTTGCGCAGTTGGCAGCACAGAGGGAAGGAGAGGTCCCGTCTGGGCTCCCCTAATACTCCTTCCGATGCCCCCCCTCCACCACGAAGAAATTCAAGACTGCGGCGGCAATTGCACAGTTGGAACCTCCTAGGGAGAACCAAGACTGGATTGAACCCCCGCAAGACCGCACGCCCATGGGCCCTCCAGAAGATCACGAAAACGACAATTGCGCAGTGGCACCACCCAGGGATGACGAAGTCCATCTGGTATCCCAAATGACTTAGACGTAAACCTCGCTGGCCCCCCCAGGAGCCCAATAAAGGGGCGACCGTTGCGCGGCTGGCAGCACCTAGGCAGCGATGGAGGGGGGATAAGCGCGTGGAGGCGGGAGGCGAGGAGGAGGCAGGAACAACCGACAGCGTTCCACTCAAAACGATTATCAAAGCAATGGAGGGGTTGGGAAAACACCATGCTTAATACCAGACATGATTCGGCCTCCCTGGATTGACGCCCTATCATGGCGCAGAGCTCTGTATGCGGCAAGGGTCATTGACGCCTGCAGGCTAAATCATCGCAGGGCATTGGCCAGAAGGTGACCGGTAGCACGCAGACGGTTCCCCACCGTTCCCCCCGCTCACCCCACACATCTGCGCTATCTAATCTCCCTCACCGCATCTCAGCTGGCTTACCTTTGTGCCCTCCATTAACGCTGGAACCGTCAACACAATTCGTCTCGAAAACGAGGGCGGGAAGATAATTGGACTTCTCGAGACCTTTCATCGACCGGATCTGCACTGGTGGGGGTCAATACGGGTACGTCTGGCCTCCCCCATAGCAAGCGCCAAATACCTGCAACCTCCCCTCGCAATCAAAAAGAAAACACAATTGGCCGAACCATGCCTGGGGACAGAAATGACACCCATGGCCCATCTCGAATTCTACCACAATGCATGCGTCGTCGAGAGATCAAACTTTACATTGGCCCTGGCCTCCCACGCGGCAACCATCTTCTCGATCACAAGAAAGTTGGAGTGCAGTTTCCCCTGCGCCTCCTCGCCAGAAACTGCAGGCTGAATGTCATCCTTCTGCTTTGCGGCCCAGTCGAAACTGCCATCCTGAAGGCATCGGAAAACAAGAAGTATGGAGGATGTTGACAAAAGTAGCGCGTGCAGTATTGCTCGGTGCCGAGTGGGCAGGGTACCCCTGTGATCTGATCTGAGTGTAGGGATTGCCAACGAAATGTTGCGCGCGAGTGGACCCCAACAACATATTCGCGGACCTTCATGGGAAATCATGTGTTTGGAAACCTATGCGAGTGGAACTCCATTCGCGCGTAATCCCATGACCGTGCGAACTTATCTGTACGTGCAGAACCGCGTGCGTGTGCGCGTGTCGGACTGAACGCAAGACTGGAACTTCACGAATGAAATCTAGATGATAGGTCCGCCTGTCATCGCGGTATGATTCACCCCCCGGTCCACTCAGACCACGGTCCGCTTTGCCTTGTAAGCTTCGCCCGCGGTCCGCTGCGTCAATTCGCGTTGGCCGATTTCGACCGGACCGCTTCGCATGGTCCGCTCCTCCAAGCCAGCTCCGGCAACGTGCACCTTCGCTGGCGTGACGCTTCGTCAACATACTGCTTCGCACGCTCTTCTCTCCCGCCCGCCCGTTTGGGTCCGCTCGCTGCCCTCCCGCTCGAGACCGCCCACCCGCCCATCTGCCCGCCCGTTCGGTCCCTCGAGTCCTTGCCCGTAATGCTCATGGAGATGTCCGCGATCTTGCTGGTAGCGGTCTTGCACCGAGCCAACGCGCCCTGCTGGCGCGGCTGCTCGGAACTTGAGCCCTGCGACCTCTCCGCCAAGGGCAACCCAGTGATGCCGACGCCACTCAGCATAGAACTCGGTGTGCTCGAAGAGCATCGGCCTCGGATGTGCGCAGATCGCAAGAGCTGGTATTGCGACACGGAAACTCGCTTCTACGATCGGGCTCGCTCTGGCCGAGACGCATCAAATACCGTGGAACCCCGATCACCAGAAGAAACTGCACGCTCCTTGGGAAACTGAAGTACCCACCAAACACCCCCTTACACTTCCTGAGAACAATCAAGATCCAATCAGGAGGGCGCAGAGTCGGATCCGAGAGGTGGGATGCCTGCAGACGCCGAGACCCCACGAGCAGTCTGGAAAACTCACCCGTGACGCGATTAGAAACAGCGCCTGGGCACTGGCCCCTGGATGTTCAACATCTGCTGCAGTGTGCGATGCAGAAATGCAGCTTGGTGACGGGAGGTCAGGACCTCAATGAGCTGAGACGCTCCCATGACATAGCTACGACGTCGTGACTACTGCGAGCGTGGCTTCTTAGCGTCTCTTAGCAGACCCTGCGCACCTGTCTGGCAGATAAGTATGAGGCCTCCCAGGCGCCACTGCGGGTGTGGGGCCTCGGGTCGAACGCCGAACAAAAAACAACACATGGCACCGCTGTGGCGCGGGAAAAGGGCCAGGGAGATCAACCAAAAGGCTGGAGACGAATGCTCGGTTTGCCCAGTGGCTGCTTTTCTCGGGCGCGGCTCCAACGGTTGAGGCCCATCTGTTCGGAAAGGGTGCACCAGCAGAAACAATGGCCGCACACGTGCCCCCTACACAGGATGCAGAGGAAGCAGTGGATGAGGGCGAGAGGAAGCCGCCGCCGTGCCTCCTGGCACGTGGCGGGATGGTGCTGTGGTCCTGTGCTCCTCACCACACCTCCATCCTCACCGTTGATCAGGGACCGACCGTCCCGGCATTCCTATAGTCATACCACGGAATGTTCTTAGAACCCAAAATGTTCTAAAAACAAAAGCAATGTTCTGAGAACATTTCATGGGAACCACAAAAGGTTCTTAGAACATTGTTTGGTGGGGCTATAGGCGAGCCGGGACGCTTCGCCACTGCTTGACAGCGTGTGCCCCCCTCGCTTCCCTCCTGGCGTCCCGGGGCGGCCCAGGGGCCCTGCCAGAACGCCATGCCCCGCCCAGGGCGGCCCGCCCTCCCTCGCAGGCCGAGGCAGGGCCCCTGAGAGGCCAACAACAGCACTGCAACTGCATGGCGCTCGCCTTCTGAGGCAGCAGGGCGCTGTCACGGCCTTCGCGAGATCTCCAAGCGGCCCCGTCGAGGCCCCCTCGCGGCACCAAGACGTCGCAAGAGCCCGCCAGAGCCGGCCCAACACTGCCCCAAAATGGCTACAATCCGGCCTGGGGTCGGACCGAGGCGGCCCTACGACGCCCGCTAGACGCCCCCAGGATCCGGGCCAAGCTGCCACAAGAACCCCTCCCCCGCCACAGGATTCTCGAAGACGGCCCAACGACCTTGAGCAATTTCCAAGAGGCCCAACACAAGCTCCCGAGGATACCTGCAGCAGGCTACCTGAACACATCTGGACCGATACCACATGCAACGGCCCTTCTTACTTCGCCTTCGCGAGCTTGCGGACGAGTGTGTCGTAGGTTAGGGTACTCTGCAGTCTAAGTACTTCAAGGGACGGAACGTATCACATATTCCTTCCAGGTTTTTCTCGGAAGGTCGAATTGAGCGCTGCGCTGGCACGGTGGTGGAACTTGCCACATAGTTCATGGTCCGCAACGCATGGCGTTATTCCGCGCGAGAGCGAAAGCTTGAGCATGATTCATCTTGCCGCCGGCACCTGGATATATCGGGAAGGCACGATCGTGACCGCAACGAGAAGCCCCAACTCCTTCTGCCCTGAGCGGGCGGGATCTCCAAACCTGACGCGCTCCTTCGGAGAGGACATGCACGAACTCACGCCTGCAGCTGAGCAGCTAGTTGCTGGTCCGAGGCCGGGACCGAACAGCGCCGTGCCGCCTGCGCGCTCGCCGGAGCTCATCGACGGCGTGAGTGGGGCGCGCTCGGGGTGCACCGCAGAGCTGCCTCAGACTCATGGCGGGGCACCAGCGCTGCTCCTCCAGTTCCTCCTCATGATGATCCACCTCGCCGGTGTCCCCCACTATCCCCACTCTTGTCATGCGCGCCAGAGGGGCCCGTCGGGTAAGGGCCTGGCAGCGACTACCTCCGCTACAGGTCCCAGTCTCCAGTCGTGGCTCTCTGGGGAAGCAGATTTGCTCAAATGTAGAATAACAGGCTGCGATTGGAAGAGCTCTGCTCAAATGTTGAAAGCGGCGTCCTTGGGGCTGGAGAATTAGCCCCCTCACTCGGCCTAACCAAGATGCACGCTACATGTTCGGGCAAGCCACGGACATGACCGAACAAGTTGAGCAATCAGGAAATTGACGGTGAACGGAATTGAAATCCTGAAGGCCAACGCTCGACTACGTGCTGCTTCCCAGCATCTCAGGAGAACTCGCTGCTCATTTGTGTTCGACCTCGCCTGAAGGCCACGCAGCGACGTCTGACGCCTGAAGTATGCCTGAAGGCTGGCTAGGACAGAATGTTACGAAGTAGTCAGAGTACAGACCTGGGACAGAAACACATCCTTCAAGAACATGAAGCCCTCCGCTGGCCAAACTGACAAACATACGAGGGTACCCTCCCCCCCAGGATGCGCAAGAACATCAAACAAGCAGGAAGAACACGAGGGCACCCTCCCCGAACCGACCTCGATCCTATACCTCGGTCCGACCGTACCAGGTGGCAGGACGCGGTAAAGAGTCATAGACATCTACAGTCGGGCTACTGAAAGAAGGAACGCTGAATGAGGAACGAAGCCCCTTCTTGGCCCTGTAAGCGCCTCGGTGCCCTGGGCGGGCAAGAGGAACAGCACTGGAGGAACCTAAGGAACATCGAGCCCCTTCCGAACCCAAACTGTTCCTTATGTCAGCGTCTTGACTGTAGTGGCAAGACGGGCCCATAGCAGCATGCTGGAAACAGTGGCGAATGCAGACGTGGCGTAGCCAGACGCGTGAGCCCCCCCTTGCAGTGGCAGAAGTTGGTGCCCCCCCCAGCGCAAAATACAAACCCTGCGAAACAACACACACACACACGTACAGTCAACCCGCATAGTAAGGATGCGCGATGAGGATGCAAGGGCCTTGAACGCCCATTTCGAAGCTCTTCGAGCGGGCCGCGGCCAATGAAAGCGGCCAAGGATGGGCCGAGAAGGCAAGGATGCAGGGGTTCCCTTGGGAAGGTTGCCCATCCTTACTATGCGGGTTGACTGTACGAGCGGACGGGAGTCAGAACCATCAATCAGAGATGCGCGCGCAGACTTTCACGCACACGCACAAGCACACAACAACAACAACAACAACAACAATCATTTTACCCGAACGCTCAGTGTTCTCCCCAGTGCCAGGGTTTTCTTGCGACACCAGCCAATACCCCCACTTCGTGGGGGGGCCGTTCAAGCTCTACCAAATATCCAAACGACTCTTCGAGACCACCCACACCCAGCTTCCCGCCCTATGACGTTGGGACACTTCACTTCGTGGCGTGCGGACGACCCTGGATACTACCCTTGGAACCTCTTGGGGGCCTCTTGGAGTCCTCCTGGGGCCTCTTGGGACCATCTTGGGCGCCTCTTGCGGCCTCATGGGCGCCTCTTGGGGCCATCTTGAGCGCCTCTTGGGGCCATCTTGGGTTTTAAAGATTCATGAAGAGCCCGCGGGTGGATTTTGATATTTTTCGGATGAGAAAGTCTTGCGTTTGCATATGTTTTCGGAACATCGCATCTTGAAATTATTGAAATCACATTATGTTTGGCAGGATTTCGGCACGCGCGCGCGGCGGCCGCGCGCATGTGCACTTCGTGTCATTTTTTGCAAGGGATGGTGGCCCTCGTAGGCTCGCAACCGTTGTTGCAGAAGGTCGAAGCACCTGAAAAGGTTCCTCGCAAAGGCCCTTTTAACAGAAATGTTTAAAATCTGGTGGGTTTCCTAGGAATCCGCAAGAGCGCGCGGAAGGACATTTTGACAATTTTTTCTGAGAAAACCATTGGGTTTTTGATGTTTTTATGTTAAAATCGTTACGAAACCTAAGGTTTTGGAAGGATTTCGTCTTGCGCGCACGAATGTCCACTTTACCTTATTTTTTGCAAGGGATTCTTGCAATTTGATCAAGTAAAAACAAGAATTTTCATTTTCTATTGTTTTTTGCAAGGGAAAACGAGCGTCAACAAAAAACCGGATCCGGAGCTCATCCACTTTTCTGAAGCTTTCGCGAACAAATGATGAAAATGTAGCTGCGGCCTAGGCGCGGCGCAGAGGTCGCGCACCAGGGGTCCCAACAATAATAATTCTTTAGAAGGAATAATGTTCAACAGCAACAACAACAACAACACCAACAACAACAACCACAACAACAACAACAGCAGCAGCAGCAATAACAACAGCAGCACCAACAACAACAACAATAGTAACACCAACAACAACAACGACAACAACGACAACAGAACCGCACAGTAAGGACTTGTACAGCGGGCACGCACAGGAGACACACTGCACGACAATGACATAAGAAGAACAAACACCAGAAACATAAAGTTTCGGCGCTCCGCGCGGATTTCTTGGATCTGCGCTGGGACCCCCTGCCTGGCGCGCGGAGCGC
Organism: Prorocentrum cordatum; assembly: GCA_963575745.1. Lineage (NCBI taxonomy): Eukaryota > Dinophyceae > Prorocentrales > Prorocentraceae > Prorocentrum > Prorocentrum cordatum. Next base: position 27,119 of record CAUYUJ010003733.1, read on the forward strand.
GCCAGGGGCGGCGCCCAAGGCGCCGCCGAGGGGCCCCAGCGTGGATCTAAGAAATCTGCGCGGAGCGCCACAAGTTTATGTTTATGCCGCTGTTCTTCTTCGGGATGCGATGAGGGGCAGGCGAAGAAGCAATTGCCTCCAGCGCCTGGGATGAAGTGCTTCAGACCCCTGCCGTAGACCCGGCCCGGCGACTGCATGCCCCGTGCCCTCCTGACCCAGGCCAGAGCCCAACAGCCCACTGCCGCCTCTGCCTTTTGTCTCTCGTCCCTCGACGCGCCCCTCTCTGCTCCCCCTCCAGGGGGGGAGGCGGAGTGGGGAGAGTCGGCGGCAGGCGAGGGGGGGAAGTTGGAAGCAGAAGGCCTCCTCAGAAGGCGGCGGGACTTCTCAGAGGCACCCCCGCCTCCAGGGAAGTTTTCACAGTGCCTTCGGGGGAGGCTTAGAAAACTTCTCTCGGGATCGACCACGAGGGGGGTGTCCAAGAGGGGGGGTGCAAATCATGACCGGCGGCATGTGCGCGGCCCAGCGGGGGGCCAGGGACGCAATGAAATAAGAAGAGGCGCCATGAAATCTGGGTAGATATCATGGCCCACGCCAGGATATCCACCCCCTAAACATCACCCCCTCTTTTCCGCCCCCGATTCTCAGACGGGCGGGGGGACTTCCGGGCCTACCGAGAAGGCCCCCCCCCGGGCTCGCCGCCGAGAGAGAGCGCCGGGGGGTCACAGGCGTCCGCAACGGGCAGCCAGGGCCCGAGGGCCGACTTGAAACGAGCCCCAAGTGGGGAACCCGAAAAGAACCGATACCACTACTCTTAAGTCGGGCCTGTCCCCCATACAGGCGGATTCTGGACGACAATTAAAAATATGTAAAAAATAACCTAACATATTCAAGAAAGGTAAAAAAACCTCCCCAGACTATTTTTTACTATTCTTGAATATTCCTCCTGTAGAAGGACAGGCCCCACTTAACACTCCTCCCTGGACCTCTCCTGAGGTGCGTTCTGACGAGGATCTCGAATCGAATCCAGCGGTGGCGACGAGGGCCTGCCAGGAGCCTCAAAGGGAACAGCGAGGGAAAGGTAGCGGTATGAATACCTTTTCCTCCTCTGACCAAGAACGATCGTGGCGGCGAAATCCAATCTGCCAGCGGTAGGCGCGGGCGTGCAGTGCTGCTCGGGCTCTGGGCTTTGTCTGGGAGGGTGCTGGCGGCGGTCCGCTCGAGCCGTCGCGGCGGTGGAAAGACTGAGCGTGGGCTACGCGACGGCAGTCCTGACCCAGCGAGCGAGGAAGAGGAGGATTCCCTTCTTTGTCCTTCTCCTCCTACTCCTCCTCCTCCTCCTCCTTCTCCTCCTCCTCCTCATCCTCCTCCTCCCTCTTCATCCTGCTTGCACCTCCTCTTCCCCGTCCTCTGACCTGCTCCACACTCTCCTCCTCTTCTTCGTCCTCCTCTCATCTCTTCCTCCTCCTCCTCCGCCTCCTCCTTCTGATCCTGCCCCTCCTTCTCCTCCTCTCCACCTCCTCCTCCGCCTCCTCCTCCTCCTCCTCCCTTTGCTCCTCCTCCTCCTCCTCCTCCTCCTCCTCCTCCTCCTCCTCCCTCCTCCCATTTCCTCCTCCTCCTCCCCCTGAGCCTCCTCCACCTCCTCCTCCCCCCCGGCGGCGGAGGCAAGAGGGGATTGAGGGCTCTTCTTGCTCGACGACGGCTTCGCTCTGGGCGTGCTCGGTATGGAGATTGCGGGAGGGAGGAGGGAGGTGGAGCAGCAAAGCCAAGTGGCCCCCATCCTGGGAGAGGCTCGTCGCGCCAGCGCCCAAGGAGTCATTGCACTGGGCCAGTGCAGTACTGCGTGCTGTCCGGAATGATTAAACAGGGAATCGAGCTCTATACACCGACGCTTCTTCCTGCCCTGCCTTGGAATTTGCACTGGAGAGCGGATCCTGGTGTATACGGGACCCTGGTGTAAACATTTGTCGTTGTTTCCCCGGGACATCGGGGAACCCAAAATATACACCACACCACCCCAGCGTCGTCCTCGACCCTCAAGACGTCCTGGGATTGAGCAGAAGCCCGCTACTGGTAGTGCATATGTTCCAGCTTTCCGAGTTAAAGGATCCCCCCTGCCCCCCTCCCCACCGAAAACGCCGCCTGGGTGGGCGTGCGGACGCGTCGGAGCCCCGTGGCAGTTCGCGCGAGCGCGCGGGCAAAGGGCCAAGAATACGGAGACCAGTGCATGTTCTTCGTGGTTCTGGTGCTCTGGCACCTAGCGGGCCCTGGAAACGACAGGGCCGTTTTTTTTTACCGGTTCCGTTTTGCCGTTTTTTTGCCGGTTCCGACGCCGTTGTTTTACCGGTTCCGTCGCCGGTTTTTGTTGACCGGTTCCGGCTCCGGTTCCAATCCTGGAGCCGTTTTTTGCTGTTTCCGGTCGCCGTCTTTTTGCCGTTTCCACTTTCAAGGGACATTTTTTGGAAACGGTGAAAAAACGGCCCTGCCGTTTCCGGGGCCCACAAAGCTCTGGCAACGTGTCGGCTCACACGGCCTGAGGTGATCTCGTCGGCCACTCCTTCTAGACTCCCCAGGGGCTGAGGGTTGATGCGTCGACGAGCGCCCCGTGAGAGCGAACCTGCTGATGGGGCAGCTCCCAGGTCTGTTCGAGCCTTACGTCGGTCGTGACATTCTGCTCGAGGGAGTTTCGCCCCTGACTGCTGTCATGTTTAACTGCTGCGAAGATCTTGGCATCAAGGTGCACAGGATAATCACTCGACGTGGAAGAAACCCGATCCCCTGGATGCGAGCCCCCCACTCATCCCGTTTGCGGGCCACGTCACTGGCTGCTCCAAGATAGAAGCGCCCACAGAAATCATCGGGACTTCTCTCCACTTCCTCGAACCCGTTCTGCCAAGGGTACCCGACAGGGGCCCCAAGAGGGCCCCAAGGCGGCCTCCGTAGGTGCCCGACGGCCCAATATCGCGCTAAAACGACGCACGAGTAGCCCAGGAGGCTTTTGGAGCCCCCAAGGCAGCACAAAAAAGACCCGAAAACAGCACTAAGGCGGCCCCAGAAGGCCCATCAGTGGCTGATTCATGCAGTTCCCAAGCATCCTGTGGTGTTGGGTCCTCGCTTTAAAGAGACCGTGCCCCGCGTTCCTGCCTCCCTGCTCCTCCTCCAACTCCCATTCCTCCCTCCTCCTCCTCCTCTTCCTCCTCCTCACACGCATCGTGGCCCCATAGGGAGCTCCACCGAATGCCCCAATGGGAGGGCCCGCGTGGCACCACCGCCCGATTTCGGCACACCCTTCGCATGGTCCGTGGCCCCATCGGGAGCTCCACCGAAGGCCCCAGTGGGAAGGTCAGCATGGCACCACCGTCCCATGTCGGCACACCCCTCACGCGTTTCGGGAGCTCCACCGGAGGCCCCAATCGGAGGGTCCGCATGGCACCACCGCCGTATTTCGGCACACCCCTAACGCGCGTCGTGGCCCCATAGGGAGCTCAAACGAAGGCTTCCGTGGTAGGGTCAACATGGCACCACCGCCCAATGTCAGCAGACCCTTCACACCGTTCGTGGCCCCATAGGGAGCTGCACCGAAGGCCCCAGCGGGAGGGTCCGCATGGCACCACAACCCCATTTCGGCACACCCCTCGCATTGTTCCTTATAGCTTCGTGGCCGCATAGGCTCCACCGTAAACCATTTGGGGAAGGCCCGCGTGGCACCACCGCCCCATGTCGGCACACCCCTCACACGTTTCGTGCCCACACAGGGAGACCCACCGAAAGCCCCAGCGGGAAGGCCCGCGTGGCACCACCGCCCAATTTCGGCACACCCCTCACGCGTTCGTGGCCCCATAGGGAGCTCAACCGAAGGCTTCCGTAGAAGGGTCAGATGGCACCACCGCCTAATTTTAGCACACCCTTCACACGTTTCGGCCCAAGTGCGCGAAACCAGTGGGAAGGCCGGCGTGGCACCACCGTCCCATGTCGGCATACCCCTCACACGCTTCGTGGCCCCAGAGGGAAGTCCACCGAAGGCCCCAGCGGGAAGGCCCGCATGGCACCGCCGCCCCATTTTCGCACACCCGCCCGTCACACGTTTCGTGGCCCCATAAGAACCTGCACCGAAGGCCCCAGCAGGAGGGTCCACATGGCACCGCCGCCCTATTTCGGCACTACCTCTCGCATGGTTTGTGGCCACCAAAGGGGGTTCCACCGAAGGCCCTAGAGGGACGGTCCGCACGGCACCACCGCCCCATGTCGGCACACTCCTCACGCGCTTCGTGGCCCCATAGAGAGCTCCACCCAAAGTTCTAGCGGGATGGTCCGCATGGCACCGCCGCCCCATTTTGGCACACCCCTCGCAGTGTTCCTCATAGTTGCGTGGCCACATAAGCACGTTTCGCGGCCCCATATGGAGCTCCACCGAAAGCCCCAGTGGGAGGGCCCGCGTGGCACCGACGCCCCACCCCTCACACGCTTCGTGGCCTCACAAAAAGCTGCACCGAAGGTCCCAGCGGGAGGGTCCACATGGCACCGCCGCCTCATTTCGGCACACCCCTCACACGCTTCGTGGCCCCACAGGGAATTCCACCGAAGGCCCCAGCGGGAGGGTCCGCATGGCACCACCGCCCTATTTCGGCACACCCGTCGCCTGGTTTGTGGCCCCATAGGGAGCGCCACAGAAGGCCCCAACGGGAGGGTCCGCATGGCACCGCCGCCCCATTTCGGCACACCCCCATCACGCGCTTCGTGGCTCCATTGGGAGCTCCACCGAGGGCCCCAGCGGGAGGGTCCGAATGGCACCGCCGCCCCATGTCGGCACGCCCCTCACACGTTTCGTGGTCACATAGGGAGCCCCAACCGAAGGCCCCAGCGGGAGGGCCCGCATGGCACAGCAGCCCCATGTCAGCACAACCCTCACACGCTTCGTGGCCCCATAAGAAGCTCCGCCGAAAGCTTCCGTGGAAAAGGCCCGCATGGCACCACGGTTCTGCCCAGCGCGTCGCTCGCCCCCGTCGTCGCTCTGCCCAGCGGCCACAGCTTTGCCCGCTATCAGCCAGCCTGCTAGCTCCCTCTGCTCCGCGCAACGGACGACCTGCGCGCGTCGCCAGGACCCCTTCGGGGCGACCAGCGCGCGTCGCGGGGACTCCGTGCGGCGCCGCGCCCGCAGCTGTGGACACGGGCGTTCACGAGCAAACAGGGGAAACAAAGAACGGGAAGGAAACGGGCGCGATCTTCGGGAGGGGCGTGCCGACATGGCCGTCGACATTTGTGTGCGTAGACTCACGCGCGCGCAAACTCGTCCACAATCAGACTCACTCGTGCTCACACTCACCCTCTCTCAGTCTCTCGCACACAGACCTATCGTCTTCGCACGCGTTGTGTGCCCCGCCACGCCTCCGGCACGTCCTCCACACGGTTCGTGGCCCCATAGGGAGCACGGGCGAATATGATGTTCACAATCGCGGTATTCACAACTGCACATGGTTGGGTCTTCCGCCAGAATAAGTTTGCAAGTTCACGCTATCGTCGATTATCGGCCTGCGAATCCATGCCCTTGTGTTTCCCAGTTGGTTACGGCGATTGGTGGGGCACATGGCTGCGGCAGAATGTACTGCTAGTTACTGTTTCTATGATGCTAAATGCGTAGCCCGGTCAAGACAGTGCATACACCTTACGCCAATAGTCAGAAACATATGGCAACAATGGCGTCGCCAAAAGGCACGGAGGGGATGATAAAAATCGGAGGCGTCCTTAATGTTCAGAAGCGACGGAGTTTGAGCAGCCAACAAATACTAGCCAGTTTCACATGATAGTGTTCAAGTCCCGACCAAATTACGCATGTGGGTGCCGATGCAGGCGCCGGGTTTCAAGCGTGAGCGCAGCGAGGTGCCGGCAACACTAATCGGAAAGGGAGGGGCGCACAGATGGAAAGAGACCCTCGAACAGCAGTGGAACCCATAAGGACGGGAAGACGACATAGAGGGGAATGGAGCTCGGCGCCCACAACAAGTGTACTGCCCCGGCTGTGCGGGCCAAGCCTGGGCTTTGGCACACTGGGGGAGGTAGAGACGAGGCGAGAGAAGCGCCGACATGCGGGTCTGTGGTTGCTTCCGAGCCTGGCATGCGGTCGGCCGAGTCGGCCGAGCCAAGAATAGCCCCGGGCTGCAAGAATAGGGGAACAAAAAGTCACATAAACATAAAGACTCGGAGGTCCGCGCGGATGTCTGGGATCGGCGCTGGACCCCCCTCCCTGGCGCGTGGAGCGGCTCCGCCGGGGGCCCCAGCGCCGATCCGAGAAATCTGCGCGGACCTCCGAGTTTTTATGTTTATGTGACTTCTCGTTTCCCTAAAGAAAGCACCAGCAGCCTCACGCGGGGTCGAACACCCGCTGTCCTACACCTCAGGCGGCCCCGCCTCCAACACCACCTGCGTTCATCCCAGCAGCGCCTGCACCAGCGCGGGCGCAGCACCGCGCGAGAGCTCGGCCGCGGCTCGCGTGCCGTTCTGCGCGGTCCGCAGGATCCGAACCAGCGAACTTAATCAGGATCAGTTCGATAGCAGTCCTTCTCGCTCCTCAAGGGCTCCCAACTTCGCGCTTTGCGCTGCGCGAAGCGCGAAGCGCGAAGTGCGACTAACTTCGCGCTCCCGCGCCGCCTCCCAGGGGAGAAGAGGAGGACGAGGAGGGATCGGAGCCGAACCGCGAAGCGCGAAGAACTTCGCGCCCTCGAGGGCGCCCTTGCTCCTGGATTGCAGAGTTTTGATTGTAAGGCTCTTTCTTCCCACCTTCCTCCTCCACATCAGCCCTCATCACCCCAAGCTCCTCCATCGCCGTCGTCCTCCTTCGCCACATGTGCCTTCAGTGCGCTGTGCCTGACAGCTGTGAATCTCCCACCACCGAGAATCCGGCATGGTTCCAAGACAGCCCCGTGAGGCCCCAACCATGGTTCAAGGTAAAACCATACGCACAACATTGAAAGTAAGACCACCAGAGCATGCCGCGGATGCCCCTGGAGTGTGCGGACCTGCCCACAATAACCCCCCAGGTCGACCCAATGCTGTCTCATAGTATGGCCCCATAGCATAATACATGTGCATGTGTATCGACATATGTGAATCTATAATATGTTTATATGTATATAATATAATACGTAGCACCCGCAACGCAATTGCGGATAAGAGTGAGGGTGCGGGAGCGGGCGACGCGGGCGTCGTCGAGCCGGCGGACCTCGTGGCCCCCACCTTCCCTATCGATGGCGCTCTCCTCCTCCTCCTCCTCCTCCTCCTCCTCCTCCTCCTCTTTCTCCTCCTCCTCCTCCTCTTCCTCGTCCTCGTCCTCGTCGTCATCGTCATCGTCATCCTCCTCCTCCACCTCGTCCTCCTCCTCCTCTTCTTCCTCGTCCTCCCTCTCCCCCCCTCGTCCTTCCATCATCGTCCTCCCATTGTCGTCCACCCCACCCCCCCATCGGCCTCCATCGTCCTCCCATTGTCGTCCATCATCCTCCTCCTCCCCCTCCCCCCCCTCCTCCCCCTCATCGATCTCATCGTCCCCCTCCTCCCCCTCCTCCCCCTCCTCGTCCTCCTGCTCCCCCTCCTTTTCCTCCTCCTCTTTCTCCACATTATTTTTACATCCTCTCTTCGTTCGCGTCCTCCTCGTCCCCTGTTTACTCCTCCTGCCTCCCCCTCCTTTTCCAAGACAACGGCAACGCAATCCTTCTTTCCACTTTATGCTCCCCGACTTCTCTGATCAAGGCAACTCGCCAGGGCAAAGTTGCTGGACGGGCTGGAGTGGATGCGCAGAGCTTGAAGAGGTCGTTGCGGGCTCAGACGGCATGCAAAAATCCGCCGCCGCGCTTGTGCGGCATTGGTTTGTTCAGTGAACGTGGTTTGGGTCGCGGGTGGGTCGCGGGCTCTCCACCTCCACCTGGAAGGACTGCAAAAGCCTCCCGCCGCAGGCGCCGAAAAAATTGGTTTGTACACTGAACGTGGAATGGGTCGCGGGTGGGCCGCGGGTTCTCCACCGGGACCGAATGCAAAAGATGCCCGCCGCAGGCGCCGAAAAAGTTGGTTTGTACCCTGAACGTGGTCGCGGGTGGGCCGCGGGCTCTCCACCTGAAACGAATGCAAAAGATGCCCGCCGCAGGCGCCGAAAAATGTGGTTTGTACCCTGAACGTGGCTTGGGTCGCGAGTTGGTCGCGGCGTGGGTCGCGGGCTCTCCACCACCTGGAAGGGATGCAAAAAAAGCCCGCCGCAGGCGCCGAAAATGGTGGTTTGTACCTTGAACGTGGTTTGGGTCGAAGGTGGGTCGCGGGTGGGTCGCGGGTGGGTCGCGGGGTGGGTCGCGGGGTGGGCCGCGGGCGGGTCGCGGGGTGGGTCGCGGGTGGGTCGCGGGGTGGGTCGCGGGGTGGGTCGCGGGGTGGGTCGCGGGTGGGTCGCGGGTGGGTCGCGGGGTGGGTCGCGGGGTGGGTCGCGGGGCGGGTTGCGAGTGGGACGACGACAACAAACAACAGCAACAAACAACAACAACGAGAATCCGCACCGCGGAATCCCACTTCAGCCACGCACCCAGGAACAGTGAATGACCGTTCGGCCCCCTCACTCTGATATATATATATATATATGTATATATATATATATATATATACATATATATATATAATTTGCATAAACATAGCGGCATGCCTAAATGAGGATCACAGAAATTCGAGCACATATAGAGAAAGAGAGAGGAAAACAAAAAAATAGAGCACGTGCATGTATGCATGGAGATATACGCAGGTGTGCAGGCACTTCGTACTTATGACTTGCACTGCCCACACCATGCTTTCGCATATGGTTTCTCACCTGGGCCGACCAAGGATCTTGGTTTGCTCTGCCAGGGTATTCCTGCCGGTGCCCTGCTGGTGGGCGCCCGTGGGCGCCTCGTGCGGGGCGGTCTCGCCGAGACCTCGCCCGGTGCCCGCCCGTGGGCGCCTCGTGCGCCGGGTGGGTTCGCCGAGGCTTCGCCCGGCAATCGCCCGTGGGGCGCCTCGTGGGCGCCTCGCGCGCTGCACGGGTCAGTCGCGGCCTGGCCCGGCGATGGCCCGTGAGCACCCCGTGCGCGCCCCGTGCGCCGGGCGGGTGCGCCGAGCTTGCGCGCGGTGGGCGCGCCCGCGAGCGCCCCGTGGGCGCTGCGTGCGCGGGGCGACGGTGGCGAGGCCTGCTGCGTGGCGGGGGCCCGCCCGTGGGCGCCCCGTGCGCTGGGCGGCCACAGTCGCGAGCACCCTCCAGCAGCAGTCGCTGCGCGGTGCCGGGGGGTTCGCGGGCACATCTGGAGCAAACTAACCAGCCTCGAACTTATCCCTAACCCTAAGATGGGCGAGCAAAAAGCGAGGACAATCTTGGGGATTGGCCCTCAGAAACTCAGGGAATCCTTAAGATCGGCATCGAGGTGAGGTGATGTCAAACATAGGGATAGGGAGATGTTTCAAACAGGTAACAAATCCAGGGAGCTGGAGGCGCTTGTGGGCGAAGAGGTCTCGCGACATGCAGCTCGTGGCTGCTCGGCAGGAGCAGGGCACACATGGAGCGCCGCGACGGGGAGGCGCACGAGCCTACGGCCAGAGACTCTGTGCAGCGACCCGGGCCCCTGGGCATGCCAGCTCACGGTCGCGGCAGCGAGTCTGGGCTGGAGCGCCCTTGGCATCGCTCGGACGTGTGCTTTTTTCCTTCGGCGAGGACCATCAAGGAGCATTCTTGATCATTCTGCGAGAAAAAACGCACGAAACCGAACAACACACGGGGATTGGACGCCCGAGCGATGGCCAGCAGCGATCACGTCAGGAGCACTCGGCCGCCGGGCGCCCCGGGGCCGAGAGCGAGGCGCGTGCACACTGAGCCGCGGCGGTCTGAGCTCCGTGGCGGTGCTCCCGCGTCTCGAACGGCGTGGGGTCGAGGGCATCGCGTGGCGGCCAGGCGGACGCCCACGTGACAGCGCTGGCCCGATTGGGAGCGAAATGAGCACCGCGTCTTGCTCTCCTTCACAGATAAATGCACACAAATACACCCTGCGAAATGCTTTAGAAATCATGGGTTAAGAAATTCATAGTCTAGGAACTTGAATAAAAACCCAGAATGTCGATTCAAATCTTAGGATTTGCATTGAAACATTAAGAAAAATCGAGGCTCTGGCCGAAAATTTGGGTTTTCTTAAGCATCGCCTAGAGTGTAGAAAGATTCCCCATGTTTTCCTATTGTTTCTGGGTTTTGTCTTCCCACCCACTTCCCATACTTTCCCATATTTTCTGGGAAGTCGACGATGAATTGTGTCTGTGTGTGTTTTCCCCTCCTGAGTAATGTAATGTAAGGGCAAGCGGCAGGAGGATGCACAACCATGGTAGTGTGCCTTGAGCAATCG
>CAUYUJ010003733.1:45000-51294 GCA_963575745.1 Prorocentrum cordatum
AACAAAAACAGGGTGCGAGCGCCGGGAAAGGCACATCAATTGAAAAATACAATGTGCACCGGAGGGGGATCAACAATAATTATGTTCGGCAATGAAAGTTCAACGCAACAAGCAGAATCGTCACCACGGATTCTCACTTCAGCCACGCACCCAGGGACAATGAATGACCGTTCGGCCCCCTCACCCTGACATTGAGAGGACACATGAAGCGGGAGCCGCTGTTTTTGCAAGCTGGAGCCAACGACACAGTTTGAGGGCCAATACTTCCCCTGTTCATGAACTGGGTACGAACCATCCGGAAGAGCACTTTCATTGGAAACCGCAATACGCACAGGGCAGGAGCGATCTGCAATAATCATCCTTTAGAAACAAGAATCCAACGCAACAGCCCAACAACCGAACAACAATCCGCACCGTGGAACCTCACATCACCCACGCGACCAGGGATAATTAATGACCATTCGCCCCCCTCACATTTTTATGTGTAAGATATCTTGTTGCTACAACCACAACAGCGATCATGTGAACACTGTTCGATCTTACCTGCTCGCGTGCCATTCAACGCTATATCCCGAACCTTCGATAGCCGCCCTCTTCGTCTTCGACCGTACCCCCTTGGCGGTCTATCTTTCTTACCTGCAACGTGTATTTCACGCAGCCCATGAGGCAGGGGAGGAGAGGACGGATGGAAGGAAGGGACAAGGGGAAGGGAGGAGGATGGAGCACGAGAGAGACTGGGAGGAGGGGGCTAGGAGCAGAACGCACGTGGAAGAACCAGACGGACAGATCGGGCGGGTAGAGCCTACCAGACGGGTCGGGAAGGAGGGCCCAGGCGGCCAGGTCGAGCAGGCGGGTGGCTGAAGCATGCGTCCTGCATGAATCGGGGGGGAGTCTCGAGCGACAGCTCGATTCCCAAACCAATCGTGATGAAATCCACCGCTAGAGCGTGACTCCTGAATGTCGAAGGCGCGGCGTCTGAATAAATTGCGAGAAGTCCCACGCGAGAGCGCGATACCTGAATAAATTGTGAGGAAATGCCGCGCGAGACCACGATTGGGAATACACTATGAGGAAATATCAGGCCGGAGCCGTTGTTGTTGTAGTTCGGGGGCCCACAACGCAGTTTGAGGAAGAAGACTCCAAATTGAAACCGGGTGCGGCGAACCCCAGGAATAACATTTCAATTCAACAAAACACATCTGTTACCAGAGGGGGGGTCCATAATTGTTTTCCAATATTGAGAGCTCAGCAACAACAGCAACAGCAACAGCAAAAACAACAACAAATACGTGCTCTAGAAGTCCAATCGTCCTGGCTGGCGGCGGCCCCAAGGAAGGCCGTGGGGTCTTCCCCGATCGCGACCAAAGCCCTGGCTGTGGGCACGCCTTAGGAGGTGCACCCCTTGAAAGGCCGATGGAACGGCCTCGGCCTTGCAAGGCACTCTTCCTTGGCCCTGAAACGCCTTGAAACGCCTACATGTTCCTCTTCCGATCGTGGAACACACAGGCAGCATTATCCGATCCAAATAAAAGTTCCATGAAGGCATCACTGGCGCCTGACGCTGCAACGTGTTGCTGGCATGCTGTGGCAATTGTGTAGCCTTTCGGCGCTGTGCATGCCACCGTGCCGCCTGGCACGTCGATGCATGGTCAAATGCCACGTGCTATCTGGCAACAATTCTGTATTTTTCTAGCCCTCCCCCTTCATGATCCGTGTGCTTCCCTCCTCCCGAGGCCACGGCCTCTTGCAACAGAAAAGTTGGATTCACCCACCCCCCGACGTCGTCCCGAGGCCACGTTTCGATTCAGCAAGCGATGGGCCCGTCCTCCTGGGGTCACGAGCTCCAACAAACAATGGATCCGCGTGTCCGCGGCCACAATTCCTAGTAAAGAGCAATCGGTCCGCGCTCCCGCGATCACGTTCCCTTGTAGTAGGAATAACTGGCCCTCGCTCCCGAGCTTACAGGGCGGTCTGGACAGGCAACCAAGGCCGCCAAGATTGCCCAATATGCTCCCAAGGCAACACAAATTGGCCCCAAAACGGCACAAGAGCACAGAAGACGGCCCAAGAGGGCCCCACCAGTGGACCCCCAAGTAGGGCCAGAAAAAAACGCTTTGGATTTCAGGTGTTTGTTCTTAGGTTTTGGCGTTTTCCCAAGTTCTGGCTTCAGATGCTTTTCCTGTGCAAGATTTTGGAAAGAGTGGAATTGGAAGTTCAGGGAACTCGCAAAACACCAAATCTCTCAAGTCCGACTGCCAGTAGCACGCAGCCTCACACAACCTGGCACGCCCGATACACAAACCCTGGACTGGCACGGCGAGGCATCTGCACGTGCAACGGAATCGGTACGAGCGGCTGGTGTGTTCACAAGCAGCACGCGCTACAACACGCCGCTGTGTTACACGCCAGTCGTGCTACATGACGCAACTGCTTTACAAACCACTGGAGCTTCAAAACGCTACGACAATATCTACCTGGCGTAATTGTGAAAAACTGTGCGGGTGGCCACGTGAACTTGTACGACGAGTACATGCGAAGAAAGAGGAGGATGAGGAGGAGGAGGAATTAGGGCGAATCAAATGCTGGGTGCACGCACTCAATTTTCCAATGGACACCGACGGACCACATTGAAATGGTGTGGTGGCAATCTGGCACTGGTCCAGGGCCACAGAGACCACCGCCGCTAAAAGAACATCCTGGGAGGAAGTCGTCACAAGGCTCACCGCCTTGCCCGCGTCTGTGACGAGCGCCATTCGCGGAATGGAGGGGGCACAAGAATCGGGGAACCTCCATTTGGCTCTGATACCACCTGCCAATCCAAGAATATCTCCGGAACGTCGAGCGCTGCGCTGCCAGCTGTGAAGCCAGTCGCCGCGATGGTTGCAGAGCCAGCGCCACGGCTCTCGAAGCCCTGAGGAGTTTCCAGAATAGCAGAGCCCACATCCACGAGCAAACTTGCCAAAAGACAACCAGCAGTGGACAAAACAATCTAAAACGACGACACGCCATGACCATGCATCGCCCAACTTCGAACACATCCAGTAAAAACCAAGATCGAATTGCCATTCTGATTCGCTACGACACCACACCGCGAAACGACGAACACTCCGACCAGCATGGCAGAAGCTTGACTGACACTCTTTCATGGCCTCATGCTATCAAGCGTGGACCTCTAACAGTGCGGCTCTAGCAAACTATTGTGTGCAATATATGTGAAGCAATGTACGTGGCGCAAACAATGTGGTGCAAACTATGTGGTGCAATTCACCCTGCCGAACTTGAAAATATGAACCCCACTGCTTGCGCAAACATCCCACCCACCCATCCGCAACTTGGTTTGCAGAACCCATCCGGCGGCGATTGCGATGAGTGTTTATCGTTGGGTGGTGCATCTCTGCGGCCGCGCTAGCCCGCGCATGCTCGCGCGCGCAGCGACCAGCTAGTGCGGCGCGACCCATGCGGCCGCGGTGGCGCTGATCGCTGGGGCTTCCAGCGGACACTTCAGTGAGAGTCGGTGACGTGTGCGGGCGCGGTATCATGGCGACGCCGACAAGGGCAGACACGATGATGAGAGTAGCGATGATGGTGACGATGGTGGTAATGACGACGGCAAGGCCAATGACGGCGCCGATGTTCATCACGCCCGCCGCTAACGATGACGAAGTCCTCGCGTTGGTGGTGAAGGTATCGGAAGGAATTCGACATGCGCGCGCGGCCGACGCGCGCGAGAGGCCCGCGTGGAATGATGTGATACGGATCGTGCCCCCCAGCACGCGCGCAAAGGCGTTCGGATGAGTCCGACATGCGGCACAAAAGGCCCGCTTGGCAGAATGTGATGACAGGGTTGAACAACCGATGGCATTCATTCGCCAGAACGCACGCGCAAGCATTGCTTGAAAACTGATGTTGCAAAACCATGTGTTGTTGGATGTTTCCGGGATAATCGTGTTTGAACCCCCTTAGCAACCTAAGGTTTTTGAATGATTTCGGCATGCGCCCCGCGACGACGCGCGCGCGCGCACTTCGTCCAAGCGCAAGGACGTCCGAGCGATGTTGACACGCGCGCGCGAATAGCCCATTCGGTCGCATTCCATGAGAATGTTGGAAAATCAATGGTGTCCTTAAGAATATGGCCATTTGTGTCCGCCGTTCAGAATGGACGGCGATCGCTCGGGGAAGCTGAAATCCTACATCCTGACCCTGGTTGAGAAGCGGTCAGCTCCAAACCAGCGTTGTTGAAATCGGGATGTACGCACTTGAACAGTTGTTGGAGCTCCCGTTGTATTCGGAACAAATCGCCAGAGCGCGCGAGCGCAAGCTTTTTGGAAGAACGATGCGCAACAATGTGTTTAATTTCTGTTCGGACCATTCGTTTTTGAAATCCTTACGCAACCTAAGGTTGTGAAACATTTCAGCATGCGCGCGCGACGGTGCGCGCGCGTGCACTTCGTGCAGTTTCTCGCAACGGATTCTTGCGACAGCTCGCGCGCAAGGGCGATCGAGCGATTTCGGCATGCGCGCGCGAGAGGCAAGTGTTGTAATTTGTTAATGTAAGCGCTGACAAAACGAATGGGTTGCCTCACGAATTTGCGAATGCTCGGGCGAAATGTGTTGTTGAAAACCCGTGCTGCGAAACCATGTTCTTTTGTGTTCGGGGCACTCGGCTCAAACATCCGTACGAAAACTAAGGTCATTGGAAAATGCCGGCATGCGCGCGCGACGGCGCGCGCGTGCACTTCGTCCCGTTGTTGGCAAAGGATTGGTGCGACAGTACGCGCGCAAGGTGGTTGGAGCGATTTCGACAAGCGCGCGCGAAAAACCTTTTTGGTAGCGTTGCATGCACATGCTGAAAAGCCTGACACCCTGATGGTATTCTTTAAAATTTCGCCGGATCGCGCGCAAGCGTTGATAAAAATAATGTTGCGAAACAATGTGTTCTTATTTGTTTTCGGGGCACTCGTTTTTGAAATCCTTGCGAAACCTATGGTGTTTGAAGGATTTTGGCATGCGCGCGCGACGACTCGCGCGCGTGTACTTCGTCCCGTCGTTTGCAAAGGATTATTGGGACAGTACGCGCGCGCTCGATCGACTTCGACATGCGCGCGCGAGAGGCCAGCGTGGTAGCGTTTGATGAAATGTTGGAAAACCTATGGTGTCCTCAAGGATTCGCAAATGCGCGAAGGCGTCATGGAATGTGGCAATTTGTGTCGCCGTTCAGATTGGACGGCGATCTTTCGGGGAAGCTGGAATCATAACATTCTTACCCTGGTTAAGAAGCAGTCGACGCCAAGCCAGCGTTGTTGCACTTGCGGCCATCGGAAATAACATCGCCATTTTCAGCAGCGGCAACGCACACCTTCATGCCACGCCCACTTCCGACCTCTGGGCTCATGACGTGTGGGGGGGGGTGCGCTGGGGAGCGACGAGGCTTGTCGACGCCCGAGCACCTCGGAGCCCTGGCTGGTGCGCAGCCCGAGCAGCCTGCGCAACCCGAGCCCGCCCCGCACGCGCAGCCCGAGCAGCGCCGCTGGGCCTGGCAGGTCCGCGGTCTGGGCCGACGACCCGGTCTCCAGGGAGTCGGGGCCTCGGCCGTCTCGCCCGCAGCGGCCCCCCACCCGCCACTTGGGAGCACACATCGGTCGGAGGAAGCAGGCAGGAACATGAAGCAGGGAGGCGTTGGAAGTAGATTGGTCTTCCGCCCGCCTCCCGTAGAGAGGGGGAGGGGAGAGAGACACCTGACTCTTGGAGCAGGGAGGCGGCTGGAGTAGACTGGAACCTGGGAGCCCAACACAAAGTATCTCTCTTCTCAACGACCGATGGGTACGAGTTCACGACGGAACGAGCAGATGTTTGGTCGCCCGACATGGGAACGGAAAGAATGGGCACAATGCCAAACAGCAAATACTGTCCCGAACCAACAGCGGTCGCTGTTGGGCAGGCGGCGTTCTGTCTCAAATGGACACGGGCCGCGGCGGCGTGGACAACGAGTCCTGTTCAGAATGAACAGGATCCGCTGTTGGGCATCGTACACATTCTTTCCGTGCCCATCTCGCTCGTGCAGAAGATGGGGCCGGGACTGCACCCCCGGCCCAAGGCCCGGGAGACCGGCGCGCTGGAGCACCCTGGGCCAGGGCCCCGCACGCCGGCGCGAGCGAGCGGAAGCCATGCGGGTCTAAGGTCGTGGGCCGCCTCCCGCTCACGAGATGTCGAACCTCCTCCTCCACCTCCTCCTCCTCCTCCTCCTCTTCCTCCTCCTCCCCCTCCTCCTCCTCCTCCTCCTCCTCCCCTCCTCCT
>CAUYUJ010003733.1:51394-76278 GCA_963575745.1 Prorocentrum cordatum
GCCCTGAAGCTTGAACACATGCGATCCCATCCAGTACACAGACGCACTGATCCGTGTGATCACAGCCACGGACGTGCAAGCATGCTCTACACGTGGCTCGCCAGGGCCCCCGACACCGTCAAGCCGAAGACCGCAGGGGGTAAGGGCGGATCGTGTGCGACCGAGCTCCAGATCGGATCCCCGAGCCGCGGGGGCTGGCATCGGCGGCGGACCAGCAATCTCATAATCCGAAGGAGAAAGCCAATCTCAGGAAGATGGCCACCCAGCAGGGCCAGGGATCGACCAAAGAGCTGGCTGAGATTCGACTGGCCCGATCGGCCAACAAGCTCGATTAACCTAGAACCTTTAACGCCCCAGCGTCGACAATAGCGCTGTCAAAACAATATATAATATATACACATATATATATATATATACATATACTTGATACTCCGCCACGGAAGAAAGTGACAAGAGACGAAGGAAGAAGAGCAGGATGAGGGAACACTGAGTTTCATGTGTCAAATCGGTTGGGCCCAATCGCCCCTTGGCAACACCACGATCAGGTTTGACTCACTGCTTCTGCGGCATGCCTCAGGAACATGTTGCACACTTGCTGTGGCCGCTGATGCCTAACAATCTTGGCTTGTGGGGCGAAGGTGCGGAAAACTCTGCAGTCTTGGCCCCATGGCGATTCTGGCTTGAGGCACGATTCAGCGAGAACCTGCGTGGCGCTTGGCGCTTGGCAGGGCTCGCGCTTAACAATGTGTCTCGTTTTCGTCATGCTTTCGTTGTTCCTCGTTCTTTCTTCGTTCTGCCTGTGCTGCGACACGAGGGCAAAGCGAACCCGGCCCACGAAATCGCCACCACACCGTTGAGCTCGAGCCCTGGCGCTCATGGGCTTGGCGGGGGCCGGGCCCCCGCGCGGGAGCGCGCCAGCGCTGCCCTCCCTCTCGCAAGGCTGAAACCGGGGTGGCTCGTCGGGGGGGGGCCGGCGCCCGTCACTCACATGGTCCAGCGCGCTGGCGCTGGAGCAGGCGGCGGAACGGCCGCGGCATCCACGCCGTGCGCTGAGGTGAAGCGAGAGGTTCGGCCATAGGCAAGGGCGGCCTCGGGCAGGGGCAAGAGGCAACGATAGGGGGAGGGGGGGACTGGCACAAGGGGGGGGGGCATCGACCTGGAGTCGGCGATGCATCGCCGATAGATCGGCGACAGGCCCCGAATAGGAAATCCGCACATTCCTGGGCAGGTTGGGGCCATCGGGCCCCTATCGGTGATCAATGGGCCATTGGGGGTCGATGCATCCCCCCCTATGCCTGTCCCCCCCTATCTTTGCCCCCGACATAGGCAAGATGAACCTTTGGTGTCCAGCTCTTAGTGGGCCAAGGAAACGACAGGGCCGTTTTTTTACGGGTTCCGTTTTGCAGTTTTTTTGCCGGTTCCGACGCCGTTTGTTTACCGGTTCCGTCGCCGCTTTTTGACCGGTTCCAGCTCCGGTTCCGATCCTGGAGCAGTTTTGTTGCCGTTTCCGGTCGCCGTTTTTTTGCCGTTTCCATTTTCAATGGACACTTTTTTGGAAACGGTGAAAAAACGGCCCTGCCGTTTCCGGGGCCCAAGGTCCAGCTTATGGGGGGCGCCGGGGGGGGGGGGGGGGGGGGGCGAATCCAAGAGCGCAAGCCGATGCCATAGCATCGCGCTCAGCGGTCCGAGAACAGTGGGCCCACACCAAAGGTCACTCCAGCGAAGAGTTACACGTACGGTGTAGTCGAAAGGTGCCGATGCCACCACTCCCTGGACCTCTCCCGGGGTGCTTCCTGATCCGCACTTCGAGGCGACTCCAGCCGTGGCGACGAGGGCATCTCAGGAGGCCCCCCAAAGGCGAACACGAAGCAAGGGTAGCAGCGGCGGCACCTTTTCTCCTCCTCGGAGCTCCGCCCGCGGCGCCCAGGCGAAGGAGGCGCTGGGGCCACCTCTGTGTTTTTTCCCCCCCCCCCCCCCCCCTGGGCGCACGATATTCGTGTTGTCGTTGTGACCACAGATGAAGAAAAAGACGCGTCTCAAATGAAGAAAAAAAACACGATATTCGTTTTGTCGTTGAAGCAAAATGACACCACGGATGAAGAGAAAGACGCGTCTCAAATGCAAGGCGCTGGGGCAGCAGACGCGTCACAGCGGGCGCGAGGGGGCGAGGCCGCGCTCCTGCGGGCGGGCGCCGCGTCGGGCGGGCCAAATGGGAGGAAGCGCGGCCGCGGCGGTTTGGTGCGCTTCGAGCGGCGGGGGTGCGGGGCTGGAAGCCTCCCAGGATGGAGTCGGAGCAGATGGGGCCGGAGGATCGCGCCGCATCGCCGATGCACCGCCGATACATCGCCCAGGCATCGACGACGCATCAGCGACGCATCGGCGGTGCAGCGGCGACGCCAGCGTGGAGAAAATCGGGCTCCACATCGAGCCGCATCGTGGATGCATCGAGGATGCGGCGAGGTCCTCTGACCCCATCTATTGAAGGGGGCTGCTGAAGACGCTGGCCTTGCATATATAGACGAGGCCAGCGCCGTCTAAGAAGTAGGGTTACTTCTAAGAGGCCTTCTCCCCTCCCCCCTGCCCCCCCTGCGCGCGTGGCTAACATCTATTCCGACCCCCAGTTGGGAGACCTAGACGGGTTAGGGAGCGGCAGCGGCGGGATAGAGCAGTGGGCGGTGCTTGCGGAGCCTGACTTTGCGGTTGTGCTCGGACTGCCGCAAGAGGTTCAGGGCCCGAAGGAGGAGGAAGCGGAGGACGAAGAGGAGGGCGAGGAGGAGATCGGCATCACCGACGCTCCACTCGGGGTGCTTTGAGTTGAGTTGCGTTGAGCTGAGTTGAATTGAGGAAGAGGGGCAGAAGGTGGAAGAGGATTACATGAATAGGCTTGGGGTGACCAAAGGTTCAGGGCCCTGTGAACCTGGACACGCTGGAACAGGACATCCGACATCCCTCGAAACTAATTTCCCCAGACGGCGGCACAAAAAATGCACTGGAATAAGCCCGAACACAGGTCCCCAAAGCCTGCCGAACCATTACTAGATACCCAGATCCTGCAGTCCAGCAACAATAATGCGCTGGCTGGCTAGATCTGACCTTGCAGGACATGGTGTCATTTCCTCGACCAGCCAATACAGTAGGAGCTCGACCACAAGAAACCTTCCACAAGAAACCCAACGCCGAGACCCGAGCATGTCCACTGACCTGTTGGTGGGAGCGCCACGCCTTCCATAGCAGAACCATCGAACCCCAAGAAGCCCAGGGCACACTGGAGGCAAACAAGATGTTTCTTGGCATGGGTTTTGGGCGTGGCTTAATGGGGGGGTCACAAATGGGGGAATCAGAAAAGGTCCCCTTTCGTGCCCCTTTCGGGGGGCCCCTCCAGAGCCCCAGGGGGCTCGTTTAGGTACCGTTTGGGTACCCTTTCGGACCACGCTCGCCACCCCCCCATTTATGACCCCCCCATTACGCGGCCCCCAAGGGTTTCCACAGTAGTCTGCGTGCGGGTTGACTGGGGCCGGAAGGGTCAGGAGAGGGCCCGGGCCGGTGGAAAAGGGCCCTCGCAGCTGGGGTGGAGAACGCTGTGGTCCGAGGGCGGCCCAGTTTTCGCTCGGATGGGCGGCACTCGTCCTCGTAGTCGATGCGGGGGTCCCAGTGGACCCAGAGCCCCTCGCGCTGGGAAAAATGCACGACGGTCAATGTTTCGCCATTTTTGACCGTCTGCATGGGCCCAAGGCCGGGCCTCGGGACCGTCAGACAATGATACAGGATGAATAACTGGTCCTGGGGAAGGGGCCCAGACCTTCTGGGGTCGACGTTGCGAACAAATAACGACGTCAGGGGTCTGGGGAGTCAGCGTGCTACCAAGAGGAGCGCATATTCAGGAACAAAGGACTTTGTCTGGCCACGGCGGGCATAGGCCACAAACAGGTTCCGCGGCACGAATCAAGGAGGCCGCCCAAAAACCCGAGCCCCTCCTGAGCCCAAAGCGGTCTTTATTTCAGCGTCGTAGTCCACGGGGTTCGTGGTTGTAGTCAAGGGAAGGGGGTCCTTGTTTTTTTTTTTTTACCCAGACCGCTTTGGCCAGTGCGCAGCGTACAGCGAAGGGTTAAAAGCGAAATGAATTCAACTGTTTAAAATCTGCGTTTAAACAGTCGATCCTCTCAGTGAGGCCGTCCTTTGCGGATCCGACTGAATATGCAGGTTAAATTAGCCATGCAAACAACTGCTCAATGTTTATCCCAGCTGATCCTCTCAGTGAGGCCGGACTTTGTTGTCCGGTCAAGGGAAGGGGGTCCTTGTTGTCACAGGGGGGGGGAGGGGGGGGGCGCGCGAAGGCATGCACTTCAAACCCCACGCGACGACCAGCATGCCCCATCTCTGCCCCCAGTCGGTCAAGCAGATTCCTCGATCCCGAGGTCGACACGCTTGCCACTGCTGTCCAAGTCCGGGTGCACCTTACAATGAGGGGTTCGGTATTGGGCGACCGTCTAAGCAGAATGTCGCAAGATACCGATCATTCCTCCCAACCGCCAGCGAAAGACTCCGGCGAAGCATCAATCACGTGAAGCACCCTCTGCTCGCGAAAGTCCAGTGCGGAGCACATCAGACATAACGAACAATGATCAATCGATGACAGACTGGCCCAACAAACGCTCAGACCGAATTCTAGATCTGATCAGGCATAAGACCCGCACCCGAGACGCGTTCGACATCACAATGTAGCAAGCGGTCCAGATAAGATATCGCATACCCTGAGTGGAAGACATCTGGAGGGGCTGAGGCTGGCGTCTGCTAGCGTGCGCGTTGATTCAACAGAACACGTGAGGATACACTTGTGCCGCAGGCCATACTGGGCCAGGTGGCTTGAGCTGCATGCGGGCGGCATCTGATGTGGGCGACATAGTGTGCGAAGTCAGGACGCCGATGGAAGGTAAGAACTAAATGACGCGAGTGAAGGATATCTCTATACATGCATGCCTCTCCGTTCATATCATCCCTGTGCGTATAATAAAAGCCAAGTATGTCTGAGATGATTACATAATCTACCATATGTGTATACATCGAATGGGATGAGGGAAACGCGAGAAAGATACATAAAAACAAAGAAACATAGAGAGATACAACAACAATACCAACAACAGCAACAGCAACAAAATCAGCAACACTAACAATAACAACAACACTAACAACACCAACGACAACAACAATAACAATAACAATAACACTAGCCACGACAACAACAGCAACAGCAACAACTTTTGGTTCACGCTTCGCGGAGGACCCAACCCGTTCCAAGTGCGCGATGAACAGAAGGCAGCTCTCTCCTCATGCGCTGCGGGAGGCGGGAGGGAGGAATCGGCGGGAAGTGCAGGAGGACGGGTGCGGCAACCCCATCCCTGAAAGCTGAGAAATGTCGAAAAGCAGGGGCGGCATACCTGCAGACGCATGGCGCGAAGATGCCGCGCGGGTGCGCCCACTGGGTCCGCAACTCTTGGGGGCCTGGAAATGGGCACCAACACCAACACAAGGGGTTGCCTCCACAGGGGGGAGATGATCCTAGATTCCGGCGCTGGTGGTAATAGTTCGGCCACCTTGGAAGCCATAGTATTACCACCATCGCCGAGATCGGGATCTCGTTTCCTCGGTGGAGGCACACCGCCGAAGATGGTGTTGGTGTCAACCTCTAGGCCTGCGAAACTCGGGCCCGGAGGAGTGCGCCGCAGTGAGCGAGAGGACGGCGTGAGTACACCCCCGCTGGGGCCGTAATTGCGCCCGCATATGGGCCACGAGGTGCGAAACGTGTGCGCCGAATTGGGCAAGGGAAGCCGTAGGTACACACCCCGACTGGAAAAGGCCCCCCATGGGGCACGAAACGCGCAAAGGGTGTGCCAAATTGAAGCGGGGACCGCCTGCGCACAACCCCATTGGGGCCGCGATTGGTGTTCCCTGTGGAGTTCCAAACATGCGCGACGCAAGCCGACGTGAGGCGAGAACCGTGCGCACACCTCCGCTGCGGCCTTCGTTGGAGCTGCCTGTGATGCGCAAAGCGTGTGAGGCGCGTGTCGAATCTAGGCAAGGCTTGTACACGCTCGCGACAACCTCTTGAGGAGGCGGGACGACACGCGCGACGGGCGTGCCGAAATGGGCGCGGCGAGCAGACGCTGGCAGCGCAGCAGCAGAAGAGAGAGAAGCACCGTCATCAGCAGCGGCAGGGCCAGCAGCATCAGAGCAAACAGCAGCAGCCGCGGAAGGGGATGAGGGGGCGGGGGGAGGAAGGCGGGAGCAGCGCGGCGCGGCAGGCAGAAAGGCACGACCAACATCTGAGGGATGGTGGGCAAAAGACGGGAGAGCAAACGGAGGGGGGAAGGGAGAGAGAGAGAGAGAGGGGAGCTCAGGGCAAACGAGGCGCGCTCGTGCCACCTCTGACACCCTACCCTTTTTGTTCCTCTCCGAATGGTGTTAGCAGTCCGCGGGCTGTTGTGTGAGGCAAGCGGCAGGAGGCGCCAGCCGTGCCGTGCAGTCGACGACCTCGCGGCGCGGCGCTCGCCGGCCTCGACCCCCTGTCGGAGGCCCTCTCAGGTTCCTTTGATCATGTGGCCCTTGTCTTGGTCCCTCATGGTCGAGGTCCTCCTCCTCCTCCTCCTCCTTGCCTGGTTCTCGGCCTCCGCTTCTTGGTGCACCTCCTGCTCTCGCCTGGCGCCGTGCCCATCTTCTGCTGCATGGCTACGAGCGCGTACGGCATCGCCTTTCCAGCCAGACCGGCACAGCAAAGCTCTGTCATCTTCCTGCTGAGGTGCTTCGTCGCCTTCGCGCCACACGTCCCGCAGAGGTGCTTCGCCTCGTGCCGGCTCCAGTGGATCTGGTGGCAAGGATACGGCATCGCCCCGTTCAGCCCCAAACCTTTGGTGCGTTCCTTTGCTTCCGGTTGGTGATTGGGCCTCGCGCTCCTCATGGTCGGGTCCTCCCTGCACTTCTGCAGACACCATCTCACTGTCTTTGTTCTCTGCCTTGCAAAGACCGTTTGGAAGCATGTCGGGCACACCCACAGCTTACCCTTCTTGACCAGCTGATGCGGGGTGTGCTTGTCCAAGACCTCGAAGTTTTACCCGAGCTTTTCCGGCATTGTTCGGCTATTCGTCGCCTCCCCCTTCTCTTCCCAGGTCATCGGCTTCACACTTTCGAGCAGCTCTATGGTCGCCTGCGTGATCCTCGCTCTCACCAGCTGTGTTATACATCTTGCCCAATCGTACGATTTCGCCGCCTCTGCCGCTATGTCCTCTGCTCTGTGGTTGGCATGCCATGCTGCCACCTCCACGCCTCTGCTTCCCGACTCCTCTAAGCTCATGTGGCTCTCGATGTGCAGCACGTTGATGGCTGCATCGCCTCTGTTGGTCATCGCCCTTCCGATCCTTTTCCACAGGTCCCAGGGGCCCTTCTTGTAGCATTTCTTGAGGTACCTCCTGTTGTTCCAACCCTTGCAGATGATCCCGGAGTCGGTGTACAATGTGATGCCGCCCGTGGTTGACTTCAAGCTGTCGAGGAACGCCGTGATCTCCGCCCTATTGTTGGATCGACGCGCAACTGGCAAGGGCCCTGGGCACCCGGCGGAGGGGAGCTGTCTGCACGAGAACATGAGGTGGCGGATGAGCACGAGGATTAGCAGGAACACAAGGAGGATGAGGCAGAAGGAGGACGAGGACGAACAGCAGCAGCAGGCGCTGGAGTGAAAGGAGCGGGAGGAGCAAGGGGACAATGCGAAAGCGGAGGACGGGAAAGGAGGCGGGGCGACAATGACAAGGAAGGGCTCGGATCCAGAAGTTGCCCCCGCTGGGGCGAGAGCGCCATTCTGAACGACGGGGGCGAAGCACCGATTTCAAAGGAGGCCCACGCTGCAGCTGAAGCACCATTTGAAGGACCGAGGGCGCTCGGATGTCAAAAGCACATACGACTTATCATGTCTTACCAGTCCTTGGAAACACGCAACACGCGGTTGTGATCGCGCGACTCTCAGGCCGTCTCCGAGGAAGAGAGGGGAATAGCATCCATAGTGTGCGAGTGCCGAAATGTTGGGCGTGAGGGATGCAGCAGGCCCCGACATGACTCACAGCAGGGGGCCATGCGCAGCTTGATGCTGGACTGGGCGCCTGAGTTCGACACCATCATTGGCCGAGCGCGTTCCACTGTTCGCAAAATGCCTGCTCGCAAACGTCCGAAAAAACACCTGGCCGCTTTACTGTGATGTATCGTAGATCCCCCGCCGGGGATCCAGGCCACTTGCGAGCAGCTACTTCACGAGTAATGAAACGCGCTCGTTGAATGATACGTAACATCTGCAGCGCGCAGTGCCAGCTCAAGAGGATAGCACGATGCTGGGACACGGCCCCAGAGAACGGCCCGCCCGGGGCACGCACGGCGGCGCCCTCTCGGGGACGTGCTCGATGTTCTGTTGGGGGGGGCAGCGGCCCCTGGAGCTCAGGCAGCGGCGTTCGAGCGACGGCGGGGCGCGTCCGAGACGAGCTGAGGCACAAGGGACAGCACAGAATGAGGAGCAAGGCTGAACCTGGACGGTGCTTTCCGTTTTCGTGTTGTTTCCGTGTTCTTCCGTTTTGTCTTCAATCCACCTCTACCGCAAAACGACATCGAAACGAAAACGGCTCACGAAGTCGCCAAAACACTGTTTAGGTCCAGCACAGAATGAGGAGCGTCCCCCAGTCCACCCGTGCTGACGCCGACACTGGACAAGACCGCTCGGAGGGGATGAAGGGAAGAAGGGAAGGAGGGGGGGAGGGCAAGGGGAGGGGAGGAGGGAGCGAGGAGGGGGAGAATGAGGAGGACTGGGGCGCGCTCACAAATACACATACACATACACAAACACACACGAACACACACACACACACACCAACACGCACACACGCGCGCGCGCACGCACACGCACACACACACACACACACACCGTTGAAGTCCATGGACCCCATTTGGCCCACTCCCTCCCGCCGTGCGCGGGGCGCTGCCACACTGCGTCCCAGAACAATGAGATGGCCCACCGCTGTTCACTCATATTCTTCCTTCTCCTCCTCCTCCTCCTCCTCCCTTTCTTCTGATCCTGTTGTCGCTCTCGCCCCAGCTCAGGTGCAATGGTCGAGGTCCCAGCTTCACCTGACGAACCATAAGTTTGAACTTCGAGCGGGTGCTTAACTTGCTGCAGACAACTCGCCTCTCCGCTCCAATTCCTCACTGGCGTGGGGAACGCAGGGGGGGATGCAGGGAATTATGACGATGCAGATGACGGTGGCGGCGGCGATGACGACGACGCACATCGCCATTTTCACGACACCTGGCACCCATAGCACGCACTCCACAACTGGTCAGAAGGCATCGTGGTCCCAGATAGGAATGAAGAGGTATTGATGCAGGGAGCCACGTCTCACCGAGATCGTCGCTGGGCTCAGTGCAAATCAGCAGGCCCAACATGTGCGCCAAGCGGCTCAAAGGTCGAATATGACGGCCCTCCGCACACAGACCAGGGACAGCACGAGGCACAATCGAGCCCCAGATGAGGGCGCGGAATGAGCACTCCAACGCCCGAGCGAGATTCATTGCAAAGCACGACACCTTGCCGCGACCCATGGCGCGCTGCGCTTCCACACCCTGGGCTGCAAAGCTTACGAGCGCAAACACTGCCCAGAGCCCTGCAGGCGGTGAGGTGTCCAAGCGAAACTCAAATCCTAAGTGGCACCTGACATGTTGGTACTGATAAATTAAAGCCGCACGTTGCATATTGCGCCGATTTGAACGTCCAAGTGTAAGACTGCTAGGCGGGACGAGCCTGCAAGAAACTGGGCACCGTACACCCTACCACATCTGACACATATGTGCGAGATGCGCGTGTGTGGCATCACGACTCCCCCAACGAAGCAAGCGCAGCAACAGAGTGCACCTGAACCGAAACACTGGGGCGTAGAGGTACCCTGGCCCATCGGCGACCGCCGAAAGTCCCATGCACGCTATGGTAGCAGTGCTCTACATCGGCGCTCTGTTTAAGCGTGTGTGTATCTGACATGCGGACTGCGCGCGAGACGACGGTTCAAAAGCACGTGGCTTCAGCTCGGGAGAGAACACAACGAATCTCACATGATGCTTTTCCCAAATTAAAAAAAAACGCAAACATGTGCAACAATTCGCAAACGTGAGCCCGCGAAGAGGATGAGGAGTGACATTCAAGAAACGAACGCGTCCGGCGACGAGAACAACGAGGCCACGATAACCAACAGCGACGACATCCACCACCACCGACCCCAAGAAGACCTTCGGATAGCCTCAAGACCTCCAGATCGCCTCAAGAAAGCCCCAACAAGCCCCCATGTGGAATCGGTATTCACCCTGGAACGCTCGCGAAGGCATCTTCACTCACTTCAGGGGGCCCAACACGCAAACGTGCGCAAAAGCGTGCAACTGTGTGCAAAAGGCAGACCGCTCGGAGTTTGATGAGCGAGAGCGAACAAGCAAATGCGTCCGACAGGGACAACGAGTCGAACAATTACGAAGACTCTGGCGACGACCTCCACCGTCACCAACCCCAAGATGACCTTCTGATCGCCTCGAGTACCCAGATCGCCTCAGGATGTGCCTAAGATGGCCTCAGGATGGCACAGCAGTTCCTGGAGCGCCTTTGCGGGGACACTTTCGCGCACGTATGCACATTTGCGCAACCTTGCGCGTCGTAGTCCACCTCCGCACACGGCCGAAGGCGACGAAGACGACGACGACGATGACGTAACGACGACGAGGACCACCACCACCACCACGACCACGATACTGGCGATGGCGACGAACAGAGACGACGACAACGACGTCGACGAGGACGAGGGAAGAGGACGAGAGAGGAGGAAACTGATGACCACGAAGAGGATGGTCACCCCAACGCAAGCGCCAGACCCAAACGCAGCACGGCCACAGCCGCCGTTCGAATCCCACCAGCCCTCGTGGCGTCAGTGGTTCATGGAATTTCCTCTTCCAGCACCTCTTTTTTTTCTGTGCGGGGAGGGGTTGATCACTGCCCCCTATCGAACCCGCAGCACACCCGGACCCATGAGTGCACCCCTCCACAGTCCCTATCAGATTATGAACTAATGCGGGCTGACGATTAATAAAAAAATGGAGGGAAATAATTGAAACAATAGTTTTCTGCTATTTCTGCATAATTTTCTGACTGGAGGAGAACGATTAAAAAGAATAGTGTTCCAGCCCGCGGCTGGTTTTTTCTAATCGTCATCCCAGGCGCCGCCGCATGAACACGACCCCCGGTCATTTATTAATCGTCATCCTCCATTATCCTGGCGAGAGGCCCATCCATGTGCAAGTGTGAGCGCAGCAAGGCAAGAGGCCCCCCTTGTGGGGCAACGAAACGTGCAAGCGGTGTGCCGAAACGGGCGGCGGGACGCATGCAAATCCTGACGCTGAAGCCTTCGGTGGAGCTTCCTGTGGGGCCCCGGACCGTGTGAGAGGGGTGCCCAAGTTTGCGGCAGGGACGCACGCGAACGTCGCCACTGGGGCCTTAGGTGGAGCTCCCCATGGGGCCACGGAACATGTGCAGGGTGCGCTATAATGGATGGGAGACACGCGTGCGAATGCTCCGCATGGAGCCACGAAGCGTAGAAGGGGTGTGCCGAAATCTGCGTCGGGGACGCGTGCCAACGTCGCCACTGGTACCTTACGTGGAGCTCCTTATGGGGCCACGAAACGTATGAGGGGTGTGCTGGAATGAGCGGCGGGACGCATGCGAACGTCGCCACTGGTACCTTCAGTGGAGCTCCCTATGGGGCTACGGAGCGTGTGAGGGGTGTGCCGAAATCTGCGTCGGGGACGCGTGCGAATCACGCCACTGGAGCCTTAGGTGGAGCTACCTTTTGGGCCACGAAACGTGTGAGGCGTGCAAACATTTGCGGCGGGGACCCAATCGAATGTCCCACCGAGACCTTTGGTGTAAGTCCCCGTGGGGCCATGAAACGTGCGAGAGATGTGCCGAAATGTGCGACAGGGTCGCATGCGAACATCACCAGTGGAGCCTTCGGTGGAGCTCCCCATGGGGCCACGCAACGTGTGAGGGGTGTGCCACAATGTGCGGACGCGGACGCCTGCGAACGTCGGCTCTGGGTTTTCTGTGGAGCTCCCTCCCATGGGGCCACGGAGGGTGTGAGGGCTTTGCCGAATTATACGGAACGGAGACGAGCGTGACCGTCGCCACGGAGACCTTCGGTGGAACTCCCTATGGGGCCACGAAGCGTGTGAGGGGTGTGTTGAGATGGGGGGGGGGGGCAGGGGCTCATACGAACGTTGCCACTGGAACCTTCGCTGGAGCTCCCTGTGGAACCACGATCAAGGGGCCCGAGGACACACAAATGAATCCACACAAATCAAAAGATTCCCAATATGTTCCCATATGTTCTGGGTCTTTGTCTTCCCGCCCACTTCCCATAGTCTCCCCTGTTTTCTGGGGAGTCGACGATTAAATTGTGTCTGTGCTTTTTTCCCCTCCAGACACGAAGCGTGTCAGGTGTGTGTGCCGAGGCAAAAACATTCGGAGGGCAAAGGCAGGCATGGGAGGACGGAAGAGGAGAGGAGATGAGGAGGAGAGGACGACGCGGTGCAATGCGTAATCAAAACGAGCACGCAACACCACAGGATGCCTGGGAATAATGCAAAATTCATTGTGCATCCAAATATGGAGCATGCGCGGTCGCCCCGCGACCATTTGGAATCGGTTAATGACACAGACGGCGGGGGTGCTGTTATATTGCTTGCTGCGCGCAGGCCAACACCATCCCACTACCACTTGCAACACAACGAGACGAACTACACTTGAAACCTAAATCTAGATAATGCGCGGACGCACCGCGATCACTTCGCATTGGCTTTTGAAAGGCACGGTGGGGGGGAAGGCAGCATTTTGCCTGCCGTGTGCAATGACAACACTCCCAACCATCCCTGGCAGCACATATTCTGGCAAACGGCCCAACCATATGCATGTGCGAATGCAGCAAGGCAGATGATTCGAAGTGGGGCCACGAAACGTGTGACGGGTGTGCCGAAATGCGAGGGGGAGACGCATGCGAACCCCGACATAGGAGCTTTTGGTGGAGCTCCCAATGTGGCTACGACGCGTGTGAGGGGTGTGCCGAAATGTGCGGCGGGGGCGCATGCAAACGTAGTGAGGTGAAGCTCCCTCTGGGGCCACGGAGCGTGTGAGGGATATGCCGCAATGTGCGGCGGGGACGCGCGGGAACGTCGCCACTGAGGTCTCCGGTGGAGCTCCGTTCGGGGCCACGAAACGTGTGAGAATTGTACCGAAACGTGCGGTGGGGACGCATGCGAACGTCTTCACTGGGTGGAGCCTTCGGTGGAGCTTCATCTGTGGCCAAGAAACGTGTGATGGATGTGCCACCATGCGCGGCAGGGACGCATGCGAACGTCTCCAATGGAGCCTTACGTGGAGCTCCCTAGGTGTGAGGGTTGTGCCGCAATGTGCGGCGTGGACGCATTCGATCCGTCCCTGGGGCCTTCGGTAGAGCTCCCTATGCGGCCACACAACTAGTGAGGGGTGTGCTGTAATGCTCGGCGGGGACGCATGCGACTGTCGCCAAGGGGAGTTCCCTATGGGGCCACGAAGCGAATGAGGGGTGTTCAGTCATGTGCGGCGCGGACGCATGCGAACGTCGCCACTGGAGCCGTAGGTGGAGCTCCGCCACTTGCGAATGTCTGCGGGGCCACGAAGCGTGTGAGGGGAGTTCCGAAGTGGGCGGGGGGCGCATGGTAACCCTGTCACCTTCGATGGAGCTCCTTGGGGACCACGCACTGTAAGAGTGGAGTGCCCGATTGGGCGGGAGGGACGCGTGCGAACCATGCCACAGGAGCCTTCGGCGGAGTTCCCTGTGGGGCCACGAAACGTGTGAGGAGGTGTGCCGAAGTGGGTCGGGGGAGCGAGCGAGACCTGCCACAGGAGTTCGGTGAAGCTCCCTGTAAGGTCACGAAGCGTGTGGGGAGTGTGCTGGAATGGGCGGGGGGACGCATGCGGACCATGCCACGGGAACCTTCGGTGAACCTCCCTGTGGGGGTGGGGCCACGAAGCTGTGAGTGGCGTGCCGGCGTGGTCAGGGGACGCATGCAAACCCTGCCACAAAAAGCATTCGGTTGAGTTCCTTGTAAGGCCACTAGACGCAAGAGGGGTGCGCCAACATGTGCGGGGGTGGCGCACGCGAACTCTGCCACACAAGCCTTCGGTGGAGCTCCCTGTTGGGACACGAGGCGTCTGGAGAAGGCGCCAGCGTGGGCGGGGGACGCATGTGAACCCTGCAACAAAAACCTTTCGGTGGAGCTCCCTGTGGGGCCACGCAACGTGTGACGACAAAAGCGGAGGGGCGCGTGTTTGCCAGGAAGCGCACTCGTGTGATCCATCAAATTTGAAACCCTCTTCGCTCTCTAAATGCTATCTGGGAAACGCTCGGACAGCTGCGCACTCTAGGCCCAAAAGGCGAGTAGGAGACGCTTACCATGAAGCGTAAAAAGGAGTAGCTTATCGGAGACGCCTGCAAGGAAGCTTGAAAGGATGCCGCGCGACTGTGCACACCTGGAATGCGAGATGCGGACGAGCGTGAGTCTCGGGGCCCTCTTGGGCCTCCCTGAGGCCATCGTGGGAGTAGCGGGATGAGGAGAGGAGAAGGAGGAGAAGATAGGAGAGGACGCGGGGCGTTGCTAATTTAAAATGGGGACACCATCACCACAGGACGATTGTGAGTCAATGGTTCAATGGTATGAGTTTCCACGCCTGTGCGCTTCGGCGCACGGCTCGCGAGACCTGGCGCGTCGCCTGTTTCACCCCCACGCCCGCGCATCTGCTGTCATTCGCGGACGTTCCATCCGCCCCAGATCCACGAACACTTGAGACAAAACACAGACCGTGAATGCCGTCCCAAGGGGGAGCATCTCACATGCGCCGCGTGAACGGGGCAACCATGACAGAAACTAGGGGGCAAACAAACCTACCTCGCTTTTGACCATCCTCGCTTCCAAGAGATACCAAGCGATGCCAAACTACGGCCTGTACTGGTCAGGAGGCTTGACGAGGAGGCGCGTGGTATGACTTGGTTTTTCCTGGAAGCGAAAGCGGGGTAGGTAATGCACGCTCTGAGAAACGTGGCGTCAGAGGCAGGGGAACATCGAGGACGTGGCCCCCGAGCGGGACAATCGCAGGGCCTGTGGTGCCACCCAAAAGGGACAATCGGGGGACCGCCCGGTGGAGCCCAGGAGCGCGGGGAGCATCCGCTGGGAAGCCCGCCAAAAAGGAAGGGGCCCACAGACACACAAACAAATACACACAAATATAAAAAGATTCCCCATATTTTCCTATATTTTCTGAGCTTTTGTCTTCCCCCCCACTTCCCATATTTTCCAATATTTTCTGGGAATCGCCGATTAATTGTGTCTGTGTGTTTTTTCCCCTCCGGAAAAAAAACGCAGCGACGACGGGCGGGACCTCCCCCATCCGACCACGGGGCCTCGCGGGCACGCGCCCGCGCGCGCAGCTTCGACTCGCTCGCACGCGCGTAACAAACCAACACGACTCCCCAATTGGGACACCTCACGTTTCACTTCCGTCTCACCCCCCCGCCTCCGATCTCACCGAATCCGCAATATGCATCTCAGCGCTGAGCTTAGAAGATTCGAAGACTGTCACGGTTCGAGAGATCTGGCCAGCACCGTTCATAAATACTCGCAGGTACGTGAGACGCAACTGCCCTAACAGTGTTACCAAACTTGGCTGAGGAAACTCGCTGGTGGCGGTGAAACAAACTTTGCTTGCCGAGCAAGACTACTAATAGGGGAACGAACAAAGACATAAACATAATAACTCGGAGGTCCGCGCAGATTTCTCGGATCGGCGCTGGATCCCCCTCCCTGGCGCGAGGAGCGCGCCAGGGGCGGTGCCGGAGGCGCCGCCAGGGGGCCCCAGCGCCGATCCGAGATATCCGCGCGGACCTCCAAGTTATTCTGTTTATGTCATTGTTCGTTCTCCTAGCCGGATGCGAATCACAGAGTCACGTGTCGACGCCTTCTTGGTTCTCTTCCACGCGCACGCGGCAGTTCGGGCACGTCCCCCGCTGGGGAATCCAGGCCCCAGCGCAGGCGCGGTGGAACGTGTGGAGGCAGGGCAGCGTGCACGGCGGCTCCGATGCGTCCTCGCCTGGGACAGCGCCAATTGCAGCACAAGTCAGGGAGACCACATCATACACTGACTACTACCAGACCACCCCAATCGAACCCGAAGACCCGAATTTCGGGTTCTGGGGGCGGGGTACGGGTTCTACACGTGTTTTTTCATTCCCCGACACCCCCACACTGGGAATGAAGGGCAAATTGGGGCCTTCGGGTTGGGTTGGGGTGGTTTGGTGGGTGGTGGTACACCCACTTCCTCACTCGCGCCTGAGATACATACAAACAGATGTCCCGCCTTCTCCCAATGAATGCTCAAGTTAGGCCGATTTGGTTTCCCTGCAACGATCCTGGCGATCTATTCGAGCCACGTCTGGCCGTGTCAATACAGAGATACCCAGAAGAGCAAACAAAACTTGGCAACCACACAAGAAACAGCATTGAATCTTCGAGCCACCGTAGTCCTTCATTCCAACCCTCCAGAGGGCGCCAAAAGGACCAGAGCGGCCCATCAGCACAGGACCACATCCAAGCCCAGGCCAGGCCCAACAGTTTCCCCAGGGAGGCACATTCGAGGACAATTCTCTCCAACCTGTTTCCTGGACAAGCATGCGCAAGCCTGTGCCACGTCTGAGGGCACGCGGGCAGGCCTTGCCAACCGTTCATTACAAGTTGCTCGCCCCTGCCCAAAATGTATCTCCAAGTTTTCTATAGCCCAAGGACGTCCTAACACAGAAGGGCGAGCGAGAAGAAAGGAGGGGAAATTTAACCCTTGAAGACCAACCGTTCCTGGAATATCGACGGATGGGTTAGTTGTAGGCGACGCACCGCGAAAGCATACCCGGCGCGGGCTTGCATTTGGACTCCACCGGTTCACCAGAGAGCGGCTCGAGGCAGATGCTGCAGGTGCTGGAAGCATGCGAGGCTCCAGCGACGGCAAAGCGTACCGCGCCAGCCTCCAGAATCTGTTCCACCTATCCAAGAGGTTGGCCTAGCTAAACTCAGGGCTTCCCCCCCAGACCGAAACATGGGAGTTCAGTCCACATTGTAGGGATGTTATGCGAGAGGCCTGACGTCTAGACTTGGCAAACCTCTGAGCTGAGTGAAAGGGCAGAAAAACTGATGTGGACGGGATCACAGCTCAGGATGCAAGAACCTCGCAAGGCTGCCGGTGGCGAGACGGCAACGGGGTCTGGGACCAATGAGGAGGCACAGGGATGCAAGCGCCCATGGCAGGATCAGCCCTTCCGTCTGGTTCCACTTAGGCCGGGCAAATTTCGCCATGGTGCCGGCGGCCTCACGCAAGTAATAGAGGGCAATACAATATCCGCACGATCGATATGCTCCACTCTGCTGGAGAAGGAAGAGATGTATCAGAACAACCTTCCGACTGAAGGCCGTTCGAAACATGTGTATAACATTTCAGAAAGAGGGGGCCGAACGGTCTTACACTATCTCCGGGTCCATGTCTGAAGTGGGCTCGTGCGATGGGGATTACGGATGTTTCTTGTTGTTGTGGTTGTCCTCACTCGCGACCCACTCGCGACCCACCCGCCCCGCGATCAACCCGGGGCCAACCCCCGACCCCCGACCAAACCGCGACCCGCCTGCGACCCACGTTGTGCAATGCGTAACTAGCCGGCTTCTGCGGCGGGCTTCCTCAAAGCCTCGGAGATTGCCGACGACCCCGCCGCCCACTCACTCTGATCGGCAAATGCGAGGGCTATGGTACACGAGTTCAATACACAGCTGGTCGTAGCCCACAAACTGCCTCACGATAAATCTGGATGTCCCTTTTCGCGCACTGCACCTCTGCAGCCGAATAGCCGCCTCCTCGGGCGTCCTCCCGGCTGTCGGCTTCTTCCTCATGGGCGGGGGTACACAAAGATCTCTTCTGACCTCACTCATTTGTAAGTCTGCCTGCTCTCTAGACGCGCTTGCTCGCCCTTTGTCGTTCACCGACTTTGGCTTCTGATGTACTCTGACACACGCGTTTGGGTATAACTGTTGATGCTCTGATCTCCTCGCCCCCTCGCTTCAACTCAGATCACGAAGCGCATATGTGATCACA
This sequence comes from Prorocentrum cordatum, assembly GCA_963575745.1. Classification (NCBI taxonomy): domain Eukaryota; class Dinophyceae; order Prorocentrales; family Prorocentraceae; genus Prorocentrum; species Prorocentrum cordatum. The sequence goes on from CAUYUJ010003733.1 coordinate 69,672, forward strand.
CATGTTCAGACGCGTCCAGTTTGACTCAAAGAGTCTTGATACGACAAGTCTGGCCTGGCTGAGGCAACCATTGAGGAAAGAACAGATGACCATGTTGCTTTGCGTCGCCGATCCCGGAACCTCTGACCCCGACACAAAACATAGTATTCATTTCGTCCGGTTCGCGGGCAAAAGCCAGTGTGCACAGCCATCCGCGACCCCGGGTCAACGCTGCCCCGCCGCTTCCTCGATTTCGCCTGTACCGGTCGCCTCCTTCCCACGTGTCCCCCCTCAGGCCCCCTCCTCACCCCTCCCATCGAGGATCGGGTCGGGCGAAAGGGGGGGATAGCAAAAGGGGGGGTTTGAGAATCAGCTCACGTAGCTGATTTTCCCGGCGCCTCCCGGCGCGAGAGGCGCCCATGTATCGAGGAATGGACCCCTCGGTGGGGCCGAAACCAGCTGCATGCAGCAAATTTCGTAACCCCCCCTTTCCCAATCCCCCCCTTTCGCCCCTCCCATCGAGGATCGCACCTCCTCTGGGAAGGAGGGGGGGGAGCTAGGAGAGGACCTCGCTTCACACGCCTCTCAGCCCCTGGAGGGCCCCCATCCTCCGTGGCGGTGCACCGTGATTGCCACGTGGCCGATCGGGGGGGCGTCCACACCGCCGCTCTGAAGCCCCCGCCGAGCTCACACTGCTGACATGCACCTCGACCTTGCCCCCCGCCCCTCTTTTGAAGGGGCCCCAGGACACACAGATAAATACACACACATAAAAGGATCCCCCATATGTTCCCATATTTTCTGGGTTTCTGTCTTCCCCCCCACGTCCCATAGTTTCCCATATGTTCTGGGAATCGCCGATTAATTGTGTCTGTGTGTTTTTTCCCCTCCTGATCTTCCCCCTCCCAGGGCCTTTCGGGGCCCCACAGACCCTGTGGGCGCTTTCGGACACCCTGAACCCCAAAAACGTCTTCATCTCTTGGGGGACAACTTTTCACTTCCGCCGAGCTTCCGCCAGCGGGGGGGGGCCTCGCTTTACTTCCGCCGGCCTTCCGCCGCCCTTCCGCGGCGGAAGAGGCGACAACTCCTTCGAGCCTCGAAGGCAAGGCCCTTCTTGGAACGCCCCATGTGACGGACCGCGTGGTGACCTCGGAGCATCCGGCGACCTCTCCACGCGGTCCGTCACCGCACGGTCTTGGGACCTCGGGGGCCCCCATCGCTCGAGACATCGTCTCGGAGAACGACTGAAGCCCGAAATAATCGAGCGGTGACCCCGCATCCCCACTGATTCACGTCTGTGGCAACTCACTAGGGCCTCCCATGTCATCTTGCTGGCTCTCGCGAATCGACGCCAACAGACGCTACTAGACGCCAAACGACGCTGGATCGACGCTAAATCGGCGCGTTCTTGACAACACCAGTCGCTACCGCACGCCAATGCACTGTAGAGACGGAGCTGCGAGAGCATGGGAGGCTCCCATGGTTTGCCACCAGACCACGCGGTGCGGTCACCACACCGTTTCTTTGGCGGGGAACGCTCCTTAGATCGAGGCTGCTTCTTAGACGGCGCCGGCCTTACATATACGCGCCACCGTGCCGCTGGGCACGGGGTGGGCGTGTCGGCAGGTCCTTCCACTACCCCTTCTGAGGGCCTAAGAGGCCCCCAAGACGGCCCCGAGTGCCCAAGACGGCCCAAGAGGCCTCCAAGACGGCCCAAGATGGCCTACAAGAAGGCCCTGGAGCACCCCAAGAGGGCCCCAATTCGGCCCAAAGAGGCCCCCTAGATAGCTTCTGACGGCATCAGACGGGCTAGGAGCCCACCAAGACGGCCCAAGATACATCCAAGAGGCTCCCCGGAAGCTCCGAGGAGGCCTCAAGAGTGCCCCCACAGGCTCCCAAGATGCCCCCTGATCCTCATCCTCCCCCTCCTCCTCCTCCTCCTCCTCCTCCTCCTCCTCCTCCTCCTCTTGATCTTCCCCGCCATCCTCCCCCAAGTGTTCCCCGAAGGGTTTCCACATCGGTTGGGGGACCACATGGCCCGATAGCTTGGAAGAGCTCTTGCCACAACGCTCGGCCACACGGGCGATCACAAAAGGCAGGGGGCGGCGGTGCTTCGCCGCAGGCGCCCTCGATAGGGAAGACTCGCGCCTTCCAAGAAGCAGGGATGTTTCTAAGAAGCCTTTCCCCCTCCCCCTGCCCCCCCTCTGTTGGTGGCCCCCGAGGCTCGCCCCGGGACGCTCGCCCCCAAAGACAGGGGCCGGCGATCTGTGATGGGCCAGTTCTCCACCACCACTACCCAGTGGGACGGGGGAGCAGGGAGGATGGGGAGGTCCTCGTCCTCCTCCTCCTCGTCCACCTCCTCCTTCTCCTCCCTCTCCTACCTATGATAGTGGCGGTGGAAATCGGCCCATCAATCTACTGACCCAGGTCAATGCAAACCCGGGTCAGCCCAGCCTTGCAGAATCCTGCAAGATCCTGCAGGATGCTGCAGGACCCCTGCACGCAAGCCCGGGCCAGTGCAGCCCTAGCTCTGCAGCATCCTGCAAGCTCCGGCGCCCTGACGGACCCCCGTTGGCGCTCTCTGGCCATCGCTCGGACGTCCATTTCCTGTGCTTTGTTCGGTGTCGTGCGTGGTTTTTTCGCCAAATGATCAAGGATGCTCCTGCATGGTCCTCGCCGAAGGAAAAATGCACACGTCCGAGCGACGCCAAGCTCTGGCTGACACCCGCTCGCATGGACGCCCGCCACCAACAGCTCGCGGGGGGGCGAAGCGGCGCGCTGCCGGAGGAGGAGGAGGAGGAGGAGGAGGAGGAGGCAGCTGGGCGGGCGAAGCGCTGCAGCGCGAAGAGCACCTGCGTGGCCCGCCAGGCCAGGCGGCTGCTGCGCTCCTCGCGCAGCTGCGAGGCCCGCCGGCGGGCCGCGGCCACCGCTCGGGCGTCCGCGCCGGCCCGCTCCGCCTCGGCGCACGCGCGCTCGAGCTCCTCCGCGGTGGCGCTTTGGTCGAAGGCCAGGGCCAGCACGGTGGAGCCAACCCGCACAGTGAGGAGTTGTCTTTTTTGTTTTTGATTTTTCGTATGATGTTTTTGGTGTACTTTGTTCTTGTTGCCCGTGCAGGGAGGATGTGCGGTGTAATGCGGACGCGCGGTGAGGACGCGAGGGCCTCGGGCGCCCATGCAGAGACTCTTCGAGCGGGGCTGGCCATCGAATTGTTGAGGATGGAGCGAAGACTCTTCGAAACTCTTCGAATCTCTGCGAGACTCTCCGAGACTCTTCAAATCTCTGCCGAGACTCTTCGAGACTCTTCGAGTCGTTGAGGATGGAGCGAAGGTGACCGAATGGGGCAAGGATGCAGGGGGTACCCTCGGGAAGTCGCTCATCCTTACTGTGCGGGTCGACTGTCGAGGGAGAAAGAACGGCACGAACACGGGCTTTCGGAGCTCCGCGTGGACTTCTCGGATCGGCCCTGGACACCGCTTCCTGGCGCGCGGGGCGCAGCAGGGGCGGCGCCGACGGCGCCGCCGGGGGACCCCCGGCACCGATCCGAGAAGCCTGGTCAGAGTTCCGAAGGCCTATGCTGATGCTGCTGCTCCTCCTTCGGCCTGCGCTCCTCGCGCAGCTGCCGGATCCGCTGCCGCACCTGGTTCACCGTGCTGGCGCTGACGCCCGCGACCGTGGCCTGTCGGTTGCCGGCAGTCCAGCCACAGAGAAGCCGAGGAGGAGGAGGAGGAGGAGGAGGAGGGGGAGGAGGAGGAGGGGGAGGAGGAGGGGGAGGAGGAGGAGGAAGGAGGAGGAGGAGGAGGAGGAGGAGGAGGAGGGGAGGAGGAGGGGGAGGAGGGGGAAGGAAGGGAGGGAGGAGGAGGGCGAGGGGAATGGTCGCCTGCAGCATGCTCTTCCACAGGGGAGGGGGCAGGGGAGGCCAGCGGATCCCAAGAGCTGCCAGAGGCCTCCGCGCGGAGCATGCCACGACGGCGGCCAAGGCCGAACCGCAAATCGTCGACGCAGGTTTTGCCCGACGCCATACGACGGAGCAGCCGAACAGCAGGGCCAAGGGGATGGCTACGCAGGGTCATGTACGGACTGCGCAGAGGGTAATGAATGCAGAGGTTCGGACATGTAATTGTGTTTGGCGTACACAAATTGCGAAAGACCCCACCTGAAGTTAGAGGACAGAAGAGCAACCCTCATAACAATGACCTCGACGAGCGAAGCCGTTGGTGAACGCACCAGACGAAGGAATCGACGAAGGCAGGTATGTTCAGTAAAGGACGAGGGCCGTTCAGTAAACGCCACGACTGGGGGTCGGGATGGTTTTTCCTCCATTCGTAAATGGCGCAACTGGTCAAGCTCGACTGGGAACACACTCATCCTGGGGTGTAGCCCCCTGCCGAACAACCTCATGTCTCGCTCTTGTGGGGATGTGCGAAAGGCTTGCATGCTGTTGACAGCTTGGTTGGCCGAACACCGAAAGTGAACCAAACGCACCGCTGCCATACGCACATGAGAAGCCGTCACTGCAATCAACCGCACGGCAATAAACGTAAAGCTGAACGCGCAGGGACTTCGAATATCCACTAAAAGCCACAAGGTGGACAAAGCACGACAAGCGGAACAGCATCCAATGAAATCAACACAAAACCAAGGCATTCGTGTGAAGCGGAACGCCACGGCAAGATATCGATTCTCCACCTTCCCTGCCCTGCTCCAGCACCACCACTGCGGCACCATGCACGCCATCCCTCATCTGCAGATCATCGAAGGCACTACGCATGTGAAACACCGTCGACATCGACACAGCGCGTGTGGACGCGGCAAGAGAGTATTGGAGCAGCCTGCTTGCCATTAGGGTCGTCCACCCGCTGCGGAGGTTGACCAGCGCGTGTGGACGCGGCGAAGAGTATTGGAGCAGCCTCCTTTCCATATATGTTCGTCCACCCTTTGCGGAGGTTGACCGCTGGAGGCAAGGATATGTTCCCCCCCCCACCACCGCCCACATCGCGTTTGGGCCAGATGCTGCACCCCCCGCTCTCCCGGGAAACATTGAAGGGGAACTGGGACACAAACATAAATACACACAAATAAAACTATCCCCCATATGTTCCCATGTTCTCTGGGTGTTTGTCTTCCCCCCCACTTCCCATAGTTTCCCAGATGTTCTGGGAATCGCCGATTAAGTGTGTCTGTGTGTTTTTGTCCGCTCCTGAAGCATGGTTGCGTGATATGCAACCCCTTACGAAAAAAAAACAAAAAAAAACATATGAACTGCCCATGTCGCAGAGCGTGGGAGGGTCTGGGAAGGAGCATGCCGCTCCTTGGCAACCAAAAGCCTTCCCCCCCGACCTGTGGCCGCTGCGATTGGCGCGGCGACCTCCTATGCGGGCAGGATTCATGTCCATATCCAGTGCCTCTTGGACTGTTTGGGAAGCGGCGCCACAAGGCCGAGGTGCACTGGATGTGGATAAACGTCGAGCCTCTAGGGGGCAACTTTATCCATATCCAGTGCGCCTCGGGTTTCTTGGGAAGGGAGCCCGCAACTCCATGCCGCAGTGGGTATAGACAGAAGTATTGCCCGCATCCTAAACCGACCTGGAGGCTTGGTTCGGGGAAGAATAGCACGCAACGAGAACGAACAGAGAACAGGCCGTGGGCGGAAGACGCATCCGTATCCGCGGCCTCGCGGGCCAAGCCCCTGGGCCGCGACCCCGCGGATACGGAGCGTTTTTGTCGCGGATGCCCCGCGCGGAAGGTATCCTTGCGACCGCGTATCCGCGGGATCGCGCCCCAAAGAACCGACTGCGAGGGCGCGGATACGGACATGTCCGCCGCTCTGCGAGGGGTGAAGCCCAGGATGTGGAGCACTTAAGGGAAAGGGGTCCTGAGGGAAACGGGTCCTGGACCCTGGTGCCTTCCCCCAGGACGAGTGTTCCCCATCCTGAGCTGTTTTCTTACGGTCCCGGGGCCCAAGGAAGGCCCCGAGGGCCCGTAAGAGGAGAAACAACCTCAGGATACGTTCCCCCCTCAGGATCCGTTTCTGGGGACACCAAATGGTACCAGCAACTCTGTTCACCAGACCTCTCCCAGGGTGCGTTCTGACCACCATTTCGATGCGACTCCAGTGGTGGCGACGAGGGCCTCCCAGGAGGCCGAAAGAGGGGAACAAAAACGGGGGGAGGGTAGCGGCATGGGCGAAACATGCGTCCCTCGGAACCCGCAGCCGGCCAGCCGTAAAGGGGCCCTGGGACACACAAACAAAGACAAGCAAACAAAAGGATTCCCCGTATCTTTACATGTTTGGGGGATTTGCGTCTTCCCCCCCCCACATTTCCCATAGGTTCCCATCCTTTCTGGGGGATCGACGATTAATTGTTTCTGTGTTTTGGACGCCCGAAATGGGTACTGAAAAAATGGGTACAATGCCCAACAACAAGTGTTGCCCCAAACCAGCAGCGGCCGCTGTTGGGCAGGCGGCTCTGTGACTTCAAATGGACACAGGCCGCGGCGGCGCGGACAGCGAGTCCTGTCCAAAAGGAGCAGGAACTGCTGTTGGGCAGCGTACCCATTCTTTCCGTACCCATTTCGTTCGTGCAAATGTGTGTGCTGTTTTCCCTCCTGAAGTCGGGGCGCCTCGAGG
>CAUYUJ010003734.1:0-15000 GCA_963575745.1 Prorocentrum cordatum
CTACTACTACTACTACTACTACTACTACTACTACTACTACTTGCTACTGCTACTACTACTACTACTACTACTACTCCTACTCCTACTCCTACTCCTACTCCTACTCCTACTACTACTACTACTACTACTACTGCTACTGCTACTGCTACTGCTACTACTACTACTACTACTACTACTACGCTACGCTACTGCTACTGCTACTGCTACTGCTACTGCTACTGCTACTGCTACTGCTACTGCTACTGCTACTGATACTGCTACTGCTACTGCTACTACTACTACTACTACTACTACTACTACTACTACTACTACTACTACTACTACTACTACTACTACTACTACTACTACGTGTGCGTCGCCCCCCCCGCTGGTGCGATGCGCGCACCGAGAAATCCTAGAGTACATGCGTCGTTGCAGGCGCTTTCTGGCCACACCGCTCGGGAAACGATATACTACAATATGGGTATACCACATGTTCGGGTCGGACTCGCGCCTCCAAGAAGGAGTGTTAGTATGTCTCTGTGCGTCCCGTTCTGGGAGCGCGGTCTCTCTGGATCTGCGGGGCGGGGCCGCAGAGGTGCGGCTCCAGTCTTGCCCCTGCCCCGGTCCTCCTGCCGTCGCCCCGGACCCTCCTCGATCCTCGACCTCTCCATCTACAGACCACAACCTCGATCCTCGATCGGTCCTCGGCTTCGATCCTCGACCTAGATCCTCCTCGACCCTCGCACCGGATCCTCGATCCACCTCGATCCTCGACCGTCGCCCCGGATCCTCCTCGATCCTCGACCTCGATTTTCCTTGATCCTCGACCTTCCCATCCTCCTCGATCCTCGCCCGTCGATCCTCGACCTCCCCCGATCCTCGGTCTGGTGACCCATAACAGCCCGAAAACGCAGGCCAATCGCAATCATACCGCTGCTGTGCAAGCTAATGTCCCGACAGCTCTGCGACCGTCCAGTGGCACTCTTCGACTCACAACCATCACCAGGCCAAGCTGGCTTGCGCAAGAGCTACAGCACATAAGACCACCGATTCACGACAGCAGTTCTGTTCTTACGAGTGGCAACTCAAGTTTTGTGCAGCTGCGATCGACTTCGCATAAGTGTTCGACTGCGTGGACTATCAGTGCACGTGGGAAGCACTATGGAAGCATAACTGCCAAACGCCATACATCAACGGACTGTAACAGTTCTACAGCGAGCAGACGGCCACGGTGAGGACAAACGTCAACAGCAGAGACTTCAACATCGAGCGCGGCGTCAAGCAATTCGACCCACTCAGTTCGTACTGTTTCAACGCAGTGCTGGAGCAGGTGTTCCAGAAAACCAAGTTTTTTTGGAGTCCGAAAGGCTTTGTTCTACAAGTGGGGCACGCAAGAGCCACTCGTCTGATCAATATGTGGTTTGCTGGCGACGCGTTGCTTGTGGCACCCAATTTATGTCAACTCAAGTGAATCGTCCGTGAGTCCAAGCACGCGGCGGATTCGAGTTGCACCACAAGGCCACGTCTGCTCACATATACGAGCAGGCCGCGAGGACGAACAACAATGCACGCTGACATCGACGGCGATAACATCGGAAGCACCAGCACCGAGCAAAACACGAAGTATCTTGGACGTGAACTGACACTACACGACTACCACTGCATTGATCTCTACTACATAACTACCGTGGGATGGCAGAAGTTCCACCAACTCCGCGACGAGCTGACAAAGTAACGGTAGCCCTTGAACACCATACTCTGGCTATTCAGTGGCACGGTGTCGCCAAACGTGCTGCACGGCTGCACCCCGTGGACCATCACGTCGGACTTGCTCCCACTGCGTCGCATCTGACGACGCATGCTGCGACTCATCGTGAACATACCCAGATGAGGAGCGCCAGCAACACGCAGCTCCGACACCAGTAGCGACGCCAACCCCGACCTTGACCAGCGCGACGACATCCCGACCGCAAGTGACTGCACGAACGCCAACGACACCAACGCACATACTCACGGCGACGTCGTCGAATATGACTCCGACCTAGAACCGTGTGAGGATTCCATTCGTCAGACTACCCGCGCAGCTGCAGATCTAGCAACGCGCTTCAAAGTGGACGACTGGACGACCCTCTACCGCAAGTGCAAATCGCGATGGGCAGGGCGAATCGCAGCACAATCCCACCACAGGTGGACCAGACTTGCTGCAGCGTGGGAGCCCACGACGCCAGATAAGCGACGCGCAGACGCGGAGCGCAGCGAAAGAGGTGGAGAGACGACATTGCACATTGCACAATCTGTGCGATCTAACATTGTGGATACTACCATGACGTGGTTGGATGTTGTTGGAGACCCGACATTGTGGAACAGCTGGGAGAAGGATTACGTTGCACACGCGCACATCTGACCAGGTCCCGACCCGCCCTCGCCGCTCCTGAGGGGCCCGCCTGCTGGCGGACACGTTTCGTCTCGTCTGGTCTCGTCTCGTCTCGTCTCGTCTCGTCTCGTCTCGTCTCGTCTCGTCTCGTCTCGTCCTTCCGACCCCCCCATCGATGCATCGACCTCCGCTCGATCCTCCTCCTGGATCCTCCTCGACCCCCCCCTCGATCCCTCGATCTCCCCTTCGATCCTCCCCTCCCCCCCCCCCATCGGCCCCCCTCACTTTGATCTCCCCCTCGATCCTCTTCTTTCGATCCCCCTCTCTCGATCCCCCTCCTCGATCCTCCCCTCGATCCTCCCCTCGATCCTTCGCCCCGTTCCTCCCCTCGATCCTCGATCCTCCCCTCGATCCTTCGCCCCGTTCCTCCGCTCCTCTGCGGGGGCGGTCCGCCGCCCGAAAGGTCGGCAACAGCGACCTCGGGGCGACGGAGAACGCCGAGCAGCAGGGGGGAGGCCCGAACGCACCGGCGGCTGCCCACCCGCTGCTCCTCCGCGGGCGTCCCCGCTCCTCCCTCTGCACAGGCCTCCCCAGTCGGATGGGGCAGGAGGAAGATGGGGGCGGCGGGAGGCAGAGGAGGAGGAGGAGGAGGAGGAGGAGGAGGGGGAGGAGGAGGAAGAGGAGGAGGAGGAAAAGGAGGCGGAGGAGGAGGAGGAGGAATAGTACTGACCACGGATGACAAGAAGAAAAACGAACCAGAGATATCAGCAACCATCGCATTACCAACCGTAAGTTTACTTTGCTCTTTGTATGAATGCTACTCGTGTTGCCGTTTGTGATAATAACTGATTGCTGACATTATTGTTCGCACGATTATCAGTATCAGCATCGTTCGTTTAAATCGTGGGAGTACAAGTAGTAATACAGAGAAAAATAATACACACATAGTAGTTCGAATAATCCGACGAATAAGCCTATTAGAAGAAATTGGGAAATCACGAACACGACGGGCAAAACTACTACACCTAATTTTTTGGAATGAAAATATCAATAGCACGACAATGCATCATAATACTCTTAATGATAAGAATATGAATCATGCTAATAGTAATGAATAATACGAATGATCTTACTAATAGTAATACTAGTACCGATCTTGATAACAGTATTCGTGACATTACGGCGAAGGAAAAATCAACATATTGTTGTTTTAGTAATAATACCACTAAAACAAATACCCGTACTAATACGAATAGTAATAACAATCATTCGACGAGGACTAATATTATTATTATTAGTAAGAATAGCACGAAGAAAAAGACGAGCACCACTCATAGTGATACCCGACGACTAGGACTAGAAACCAGCATAGCAAGAAGAAGCATAAGACGACGACGACTACTATTACTACTAATACTACTGCCACTAATCATAATAGCCGTAGTAACGATAGTAAGACGAAGAACGTACTAACCCTAATAATACTGAGAAGAAGAATCGCAGTCATAACACTACTGCGAATAATAACACTGCGATTAACAAGAGTAAAATGTTATGAAGAAGAATAATGACACGAAGAAGAACACTACTATGAATACGCATAGGATATAACAAATACGGTCAAAACTAAAATTAATGCGAATACTAATCATACTATGAACAATCACGCGAGTACCTGGACTAATACCAATACGAATGATCAAACGATCACCACGAATTTTTGAACATAACAAGGCGAAGCATCATCATCATCATCATCATCATCATCATCATCATCATCATCATCATCTTCATCATGTAACATTAAGAACAAGACTTCTACTGATACTAATAAGCAACGACGAAGAAACATACCAGGAGAAGAAGGGAGGAGGGATGGATGGAGGGAGGGAGGGAGGAACGTAACGAAGGAGGGAGGATGGAGGGAGGGATGGAGGGAGGGAAAGGGGGGGGGGAGGGGGAGGGAGGGAGGGAGGGAGGGAGGGATGGGGGAAGGGGGGGGGGAAGTGAGGGAGGGGGGAGGGAGGGAGGGGAGGAGGAGGAGGAGGAGGAGGAGGAGAGGAGGAGGAGGAGGAGGAGGAGGCGGAAGAGGAGGAGGAGGAGGAACGAGTATAACCATAAACATGCGAATAAGAAGCATACCAATAAGAAACATATTGCGAATACTAAGGGTACAAAGAAGTATCCTAATAACCATAATCATAATAATGATAATGCTAGGATTTGAGGAAGAAGAGTACGAATGCTACTAGTAATAGCAATACTACGAATCATATGAGCAGAAACCATAACGGTAAGAAAACAACATTGAGACGATACCAACAACACTAATAGCATGATTGCGAATAGTATCGATAATCGGAAGAGGACGAATACGGCAAGCCATACTACCAACAACACAACATATTACTACTAATACTAAGAATACTATGAATACGAATGATGAGCATGCTGCGCATACTAATAAACTAATAATATTAATACGAAGGATGGTGATAGTAATTCTACGAATAATGAAACGTGTCATCCTAATAATAGTAAGGATACCAGTAAGAAAACAAGACTACGAAAACTAACACGGACACTAATGCGAGTAATATCGATAATAAGGACACTCATACGACAACGAAACATAACAAAACAATATGGTCACATCTATAAGTAGTAAGCACACCAACATGAACAATGCGAAAGGGATTTGTACTGATAATAGTAGGACTCATCTGACTATGGAAAAATGGAATCATAAGAAGGGTACTGCTACTGATCATAAGAAGAAGCAGAAGACGAAACTTTATAATGCGAGTGAGACGAATACCAATGGTAATTCGAGGAGGAGGGGATGTGGAGGAGGAGCAGGAGCAGAAGCAGGAGCAGGATGAGGAGGAGGAGGAGGAGGAGGAGGAAACGGAAAGGGGAGGACGATGAGGAGGCAGATCCGGAGGAGGACGAGGAAGTGAGGGAGGGAGAGAGGGAGGGAGCGAGGGACGAAGGAGAGACGGTGGGAGGGAGGAGGAAGAGGAGGAGGAGGAGGAGGAGGAGGAGGAGGAGGAGGACGAGGGAGGAGGGGGAGGGGGAGGGGGGAGGAGGAGAAGGATCAGGAGGAGGAGGAGGAGGAGGAGGAGGAGGAGGAAACAGGAGGAAAAGGAGGGACCGGGGAGGAGGAGGAGGCGGAGGAGGAGGGGAGGAGGAGGAGGAGGCGGAGGAGGACCAGGAGGAGGTGGAGGAGGAGAGAAAGAGGAGGAGGAGGTGGATGGAGGAGGAGGAGAGGAGGAGAACGATGAGGAGGTGAGCGGAGGAGGAGGAGGAGGAGGAAACGGAGGAGGAGGAGAAGAGGAGGAGGAGGAGGTGGATGGAGGAGGATGGTGGAGGATAAGGAGGTCGAGAGGAGGAGGAAGGAGGAGGAGGAGGAGGAGGGGAGGGAGGTGGGAGGAGGAGGCGGAGGACGGAGGGAGGAGGGAGGAGGAGGAGGGAGGAGGAGAGGGAGGAGGGAGGAGGGGAGGGGGGGAAGAGGGAGGAGGGAGGAGGGAGGAGGGAGGAGGGAGGAGGGAGGAGGGAGGAGGGAGGGAGGGAGGAGAGAGGAGGGAGGAGGGAGGAGGGAGGAGGAGGAGGGAGGGGGGAGAGGGGAGGAGGGAGGAGGAGAGGAAGAGGAGGAGGAGGGAGGAGGAGGGAGGAGGAGGAGGAAAGGAGGAGGAGGAGGAGGAGGAGGAGGAGGGAGGAGGCGGAGGAGGAGGAGGAGGGAGGAGGAGAGGGAGGAGGGAGGAGGAGAGGGAGAGGAGGGAGGAGGAGAGGGAGGAGGAGGAGGGAGGAGGAGGGAGAGGGAGGAGGGAGGAGGGAGGAGGGAGGAGGGAGGGGGAGGAGGGAGGCGGGAGGAGGGAGGAGGAGGAGGAGGAGGAGGGGGAGGAGGGAGGAGGAGGGAGGAAGAGGAGGAGGAGGTGGATGGAGGAGGAGGAGGAGGAGGAGGAGGAGGAAGGAGGAGGGAGGGAGGGGGGAGAGAGAGGAGGAAGGAGGGAGGAGGGAGGAGGGAGGGGAGAGGACAGAGGAGGGAGGAGGCAGGAGGGAGGAGGGAGGAGGGAGGAGGGAGGGAGGGAGTGAGCTTCCCGACGCGCGCTGGGCGTCTCGAGGGTCGTGAGAGCGTTGCGTGGCATGCTATGCCAGGATCGTTAGGTTCAGGCTTTGTTGGCGGCGCGTCAGACTCTGCCCTCGTAGCCGCCGTCCTCTCGTAGCCGCCGTCCGTCGCCTGTTGGGGTCAGCTTGGAGCCGTCGCGGGGTCACATAGGGGTCGCGTCTCGAGGGTCGTGCGAGCGCTGCGTTTTGCATGTCGAGCTCACGTCAGCATTGCACCAAGCTTGATTTTGTCAGATAGTCCCAGTTCTGGCCTCAGCTCCCCTCGTCGTCCTCCTCTACCTCCTCCACTTCCACCTTCGCTCCCCGCCCCCCACAGGAGAGCACGTGGCCGCGCCGCCCTCGCCAAGCCCAGAAAAGGAGCCTCCCCCCCGGCAGCCGCGGAGGCCGTGGCCCCGCTGCCATCGCGGACAGCCGGCCCTCCCGGCGCAGCCGCTCCCGTCGGCGGAGCCGCTCGCGCAGGACCGCCGCCGCCGATCGTCGGCCGTCGGTCACCGCCGGCCAGCGGCCGCCGCCGGCCGCCAGCCATCGATCGCCGGTCGTCGGTCGGTCGTCGGTCGTCGGTCGCGAATCGTCGGTCGCAGGTCGGTCGTCGGTCGTCGGTCGTCGGCCGTCGGCCGTCGGCCATCGGTCGTTGGTCGGTCGCCAGTCATCGGTCACCAGTCGTCGGTCGCCAGTCGTCGTTCGTCGGTCGCCGTCGCCAGCCACCGTTCGCCAGTCGTCGGCGTCGTGGCCGTCGGTCCTCTGTGGTCGCCGTCGTCGGCCGTCGGTCGGTTGTCTGTCGTCGAGGTCTGGGAAATATCACCTCAAAGCTGGGTGCGCTCCCCGACGCCACACCTTGGGCTGAGCGCCCCTCTCGTGCCCACCCGCTACCCCGGCCTAGGCCGCATCCCCTGACCCAGGCTGGGGGGGAAGCCACATCCCTGCTGGCTGCCGTTGTGGCCGTCTTCGCGCAGTCAGGGCGGCAGGCGCGTGCAAGGCCACGGCGCACGGCAGAGATCGGTCGTCGGTCGTCGTTGGTTGTCCAGCGCCGCCTTAGTCGCTGCCATGGGTCGCCGGTCGTCGGCGGTCCTGGACCTTCCACACAGGTCTCCGACGCGATTCTTCTTCAGCCCTGGCGTCTTTGCTCCATCATGCCTCAGCTGGTGTCTTATTTCGGGCCCTGGGACTATCCAAGCCCGCCCCCTCAGCTGGTGTCTTATTTCGGGCCCTGGGGCTATCCGAGCGCGCCCAGGGCGAACACGGCCCGTGGGGAAGTGGTCGAGACCTCTGGGGCCGCGGACTGCAAACCTCACGTGGCCTGACTGCGGCAACCTTTCTCAGCTTTCCAGCCCCCGGCGGCACCCGCCAGGCCCCAGGGCCGTCTCGCTGGGCCTCCCAGATGGGGTCCGAGTAGGTGGGATCGAAGGATCGCGCCGCATCGCCGATGCATCGACCGTGCGGCTCAGGGTGGAGCCCGTGTTTCCCAACGCCGACGTCGCCGATGCCTCGCCGACGTCGCCGATGCATCGCCGATGCATCGCCGATACATCGGCGATGCAGTGGCGGTGCGGCGCGATCCTTCGACCCCGTCTACTCGGACCCCATCTAGGAGGCCTCTAGTCTCAGTGCGGCTCGGGACGAAGCGCCGGCCCTGGCAGCCTGGCGGCGGCTGCCTGGGAAGGGGCCTTGCGCTGCCGCGCGGCGCACCTGGGCGAGGGATGCGGGTCGACGGCGCCCCCCCGCCTTCGCACCAGGGCCGAGGAGGCATGCCAGTGGCGGGCCAGTTTCCTTTCGGCGGCGAGCGAGGGGGGGACGTGAGACAGAGAAGGCCTTCTCGGAAGGCGGCGGGACTTCTCAGAAACCCTCTGGTCTTCTGAGAAGTTTCTTCCGTCTTCGGCGAAGGCGGCGGGACTTCTCAGAAGGCCCGGGGCCTTCCGAGCCCTCTGGGAGGGCCCGCCCCTTCTCAATTCCCCCCCCGGGTGCGCCGCCTAACCTTCGCACCAGGGCCGAGGAGGCAGGAGGTTGTTCGCCGCGTTCGGCCCCTATGCAGAGGCCCTCGCCGTGCCCCGGGGCCGTCATGGAACGACCCAGGATGAAAAACAGGTCTCGGGGGACGGGTCGGGACTTCCGGGGTCTGCGTGTGGAGCAAGTCTGGTCCGTGTTGCTGCTCGTGCGAGTGGATTGCCTCTGCCGCGCCGCGACGGGAAAAGGAGGTGGAAAGCAGCGGGGCGTCGCATGCCTGGGTTTCCTTCCTCTGCAGTCTCGTGAATGGCCCCCTGGCCCATGGCCGTTCACTCCTTCGATCCGCCTCCTCTTCCCCCGTGCTCCTCGTGCTCCTCCTCGTGCCCCTCTTGCTCCTTCCTTCCGCCCTCCGTGGGCGGCGTCGCCCCTCGTGAGGAGCAAGTCTGGGGCTCGTGCGGCTTTGAGTCCGGTCCCCACTGGATCGAGGGTCGGAGCATCGGGCCTACCAGAACTCCGGCGCCGTGTAGTGACGAGTCAGACTCTAGAGGCATTGACCTTGGCTGAGATCCTGGACCATCTGGCCTCAGGCCCGGCCCCATCAACTGCTCCTCGTGCTCCTCCTCCTGCCTCTTCCTCCGTGACGACCGCAGTGGACGTGCAGGGCCGCCCCGCGGCGTGCTCGCGCGCGCCTGCGCGCGCAGTTGGGTCGGGGACCTCCCTCTCCCCTCTTCGGCGGGTGCGTTCCTTCTGCCTCTTCCTCGGACAGGTTTGCTGCCTGTGTGTTTCAACATTGCATAGATGGCCGTTTGGGCCGTATGGGGACCCTCGCACAACGCCCTTGCCCCTTCTCTCTCTTTCTCTCTCTCGCAGCCGCATCTGCGGGTTCCTGTCCGGACGCCACCGGAAGGTCTTTTCCAGGGGGATTTTTTGGATTGCCTGCTCGTTGAGGCAACTAGCCTGTCGAGTTACGGTGGCGCTGCGACTAGCGAAAGTCTGGCAATGCAGGATCGCACGGGCACCTAAGGATTGCAGTATACAGTAACACAGTACCAGAGCTCCGAACCCAATCCCATGTAATCCTGCCCTCCAATCCGCCCCATACGAACGAGCCACGCCGCGGTCTAAGACACGCAGGTGAGCGGCGTCGGCTGACAGCCGCGGGGCTCGACCCGTACAGCAGGGCGAAAGACGAACAGGCTGGCATAGCATCGACTGAAAATCGTGGTCTGCGCTAGGACTGGGGACTGGTCGGCAAGGCAGGCTGCGCAAAGGGAGACGGCGGTCCTGCAGGCGTTGTGTCGCTTGTTCCCTGTCCAAGGAATCACAAAGCGATAAGCTGCCAAAATGGCATGACCTTGTGCGCAAAAGCGTGTGCCCGCTGACTGTCCGATCTGCCCAACCACCCGACTGACCCGCCAAGCATCCGTCCCTTCAAAAAGAGAATGAGAGAGGCTGGCAGCAAGCAACAAGAGAGGGCATGTTCGCTAGCAGGCTGGCGAGCCGTCCACTGTACCTCGCGGGCGGGGGGGGCCGCAACGGAGCTGCCCCCCACCGGCCAGCCTTGGAGAGGCCGCACCAGCTGGGGGGGGGCGCACTCGGTCACAGGGGGAGGACTGCATGTGCGGGGGTCCATGCCCCACAGGCCCTGGTTGCTTGCTTACCAGGGCCACCTGGACCTGACCCACACCCAGGCACTTCGTATGTGTCTGACTGATCAATCAGCACGAGAGGCAGGCAGGGAGGGTACAATGATGTGCAGGGCGGCGAGGGGCGGGGCGGCTGGCGGCGAGAGAGCGAGAGAGCGAACAAAAGGAGCAGGTCGCTTCCTCGCTCGTATCCCTCCACGACCTCCTCCAACCTGACCTGAAACTCCCCCCCACCAGCTACTAACGTAGGATGTCGCTGCCGTGAACCGGCTGCGTCGTCCATAGAAGTGCATGTGCGGCCAGAGAACTTCAGCGCCCCTTCGAAACTCCCAGTGTGGTTCCCACAAGCTAGCATTCTAGGGGCCTGGACCTGAAACCGCTGTACCTGCAACATCCATGGCACTAGCCATGGCGGCATGCTTGAAAACAGCCGCCTCTGACATACCTGGCAAATCTGGTGGTAGGGGTCAACGCCACATAGACAACTTCATTGTCGCAGAGACGCAGTGCGGCAAGAGGGATAGCGGCTGGCAGTGAGAGAGCAAAACAGGGGGGGGGAGGCATCTCCCTCTCTCGAGACCCAACCTGTCCCACTGTCTAACCTCCACCCATCCTTCCACTTAGCCCAGGATGCCGCTGCCGAAATTTCGCTGCAGCGTCCATGGAGCAATGCGTGCAGCAAGGCGCGCCTTACGTCTGTTCCTGGCCTCAGCGCGTTTGCGTTGAATCATTTCGCGCTGTGCATCCGCGAGCTGGACTGGGATAGGCAGAGGAGGGGGGGCGGAAGTAGGTGCAACATGTGACTGAGTCGCTGCGCCTTCTAGAAAGGCAATGGCGTCTGCGTATTCCTGCTCTTCGTCTGCCTCAGCAGGCCCTGCCTGCCGAGGCGCGGCACTGGGGTCATGCACGGGCGACGGCGCAGGCACGTCGGCATCTGGCCTTTCCCTTGTGAGCTCTGGGGGTGAGAACCTGGAGCTTTCAGGGTCGGCGCGCAGACGTCGCGTCGTAGCTCCTACGAAATCGGGGGCCCAGTCCTCGTTCGTGCCTAGATATGGGTCCCAAGCAACGTAAGAGGCCTCTAGTGCCCCACGGAGTGCCTCTTCCTCCTCCCCCATATCCTCTGGCCATGCTTGCGGGTCGCTCGTCACACGCATATGATTGACTGCATCCACTATACCGTCGGCCAATGCATGACAAAGCGCGGGGGGGTATGTCTTCTTTTTGGCCGTCCGCCATTCCCTCTTTTGACCGTCGAAGTCCATGAGCACTTCGTGGGCGTTCTGTCCGTGTGAGCACCGTCCGCGTTCAGGCGTTTCCAAAAGGCGATCATGCAGCGTACACATCCTCAAAGCCAATATCCGTGTAGGCGCGCGAGCACATTGTCCGTGTTCGCGCTGATCGAAGTCGGTGGTAGAGGCCGCAGGTGATGCCATGATCGCGCGCAAGGGTGGGCACAAGAATGAGCTCACGGCCTCTTGTCGCCACGACGCTGGTACTGGATGCTCCATCCAACAACATGTGCCTACTGCTAGGTGAACGGCAAACGCGGTGTAATGGCAAGCATGCCCCAGAAATCGTCGTGGGACCGCAGTGGTGGGTGCCCCATGTTCCGAGCCCATCGGATGGCTGACCAGGTTTCGCAGGGAGGCCCACCTCCAGAGAGGACCACCCTGCGCGCTCGGATGTGTTCTTTCCAGACCTCCAAGGTCTGGGGTCGCATCATGTTCCCAAGGACTGGGTCAATAGCAATGTCTATGGACAGGACCGAGACTGTGAAATCAACGTCGTAGTGTGTCCACTCTAAACATGCCTGAATGTCCTCTGGCCTCCGACGTCCACAAAACAAATTGAGGACGTAATACTCGGCCCTCTTGATGGCCACAGGTAGTGCCTGCGCTGCTAGGTCTGTGTACTGGTCGGGTAGGAACATGCGGGCTGGGTAGCGTTCTCTCTGGACAGGTGGGTAGGGCTCGGCATCAACATCATCCAATCCTAGCATAGGCTCTGGCGGTGGTATGAAGGCTGCTCGGGCTTCATCGGTGAGATAGGGGTCAGCCTCCAGTATGGCCATGCGTGGTTCCTGCTGTGAGAGGTGGAGATGGTTCGTGGCCTCCTCGGTTAGTGGGCCGGCCGCCTTGGTAGTGGGCACAACCACTTGCCGTCGGGGTATACGCACTTGGGCGGTAGTGCCCGGTGGCTGGGTGATGAGTTGTGGCTGCAGGTGGTGGGCTGGGTTGTCGGTCTGTAGCAAACACACAAGTAGACACCGTGGTGATCCCACTGATAGATGGTCTACTAGGTGCGCCCTAGCGTAGAACTTAATTAGGCACGTAATGCATGTTCCGCTAGGGCATGCATATCCCTTTGCGAGTGTTGACAGCTGTCGATGTGCTCGCGCGATGTGTGTCCGAAGGGCTCGATGTCCTGAGTATTGTGTGCCGCACCACGGGCATATATGCGTGGGATGTGCTGCCTGGGGTGGGGGATCCACGATGAGCCCGCGCTCGTTAGTGTAGATACGGTCGGGCACTCCGACTGGCTTCACCACGGCAAAGAACTGTCGTTCAACATGCTGCGCCAACGTCACACGTGCTGCATGCCGTGCGTGTGCATGTAAACCAGCCTGGATTCTGCGCTTCCATGCTGGCTGGCTGCGACGAACACGCGACTCCCATGGTGCAAAGTCGTCGGCTGGCAGAGGTAAATCGCCCAGTGTGGGGAGCGCCTGTTGTAGCCAACCGAGATCATCATACCCAAGTCCCGGGATAGTCCGATTTTGTGTGTTCGTAACGATGGCTGCGTGCCACTCGGCCGCAACGAGCCCGAAAACAACCGTGGGACCTGTATGGACCAGGGACCCAAGTAGCCGAAGTCTGGCGGCCCGTAGGATCATGTCTGGGGATGGTCGTCGCAAGCGTGCCAGGACCAACTGGTCTGATACCTGTGAACTGTCCTCTCTATAACTGACACGGGCTGCTGCACGATACGCCTTCATGACCTCAACGTGTATGAGGTGTGCTTCGGCACGAGTGAGGGCTGGCCAAGCCCCTGCATTGTACAGACGACTGGACATGACGAGGCTGTCTGCAAGGATAAGGCGCTCTCTCACATCCAACTCGTCTGTGGCGAACACCCGTCGTCGTAGCACTTGCAGAGAGGCGACTGACTTTCCAGGGGGGGGGAGGGGAAGGGAGGCCACCTTCCGTCCCCCTCTATCCTGAGGGCCAAGAGGAGGAGGGAAGGGGGGGGGAGCTTGCCCCTTCTCCTCTTCCTCCTCCCCTGCGCGTGCTCGGATTGCGCCCATGCGAGAGGCAGAGGCATGCGCGCGAAACTGCATACCAGGCGGACGGGCCCGAGCTTGCGAACAACAAATCCTGCCTCTCCCTCGGACCTCTGCCTCCCCCCGCAGCCGCCCCGCCGCCCCCCGCGCCCTCTCTGCTCGTGCCCCTTGCGCTCCGCTTGCGATCTCGCAGCCCGCTGCGCCGCCGCGCCCGCGCGCCGAGCGCCCGCCAGCGCTGCGACAGCGAACAGAAGGGCTTCTCCCTCGGCCCGGTTCCTGGGGCAGCTTGGCGGGCCCCTCGCCCTCGCGGGGGGGAAGGGCGGCAGGCCACCCCCCGAACCAGCTGCCGCGCCTGCCCCCCGCCGGCCCTTGGTGCGCTGGTTGGGCTCCGGGGGGCCCGAGCCAGATGTCCCCCGGGTCCGGCCGAGGCCGGCCTCCCTCTTGTGGCCGCGGTGCGCATGAGGCCATCCTGGTGGGCCGAGCCTGAGCACGAGCTCGAGCCCGAATCCCAGCCCAAGCCTGAGCCTGGGCCCAAAGTCTGAGCTCGAGGCCCAGCCTGAGCTCTACGAGACTCGACCTGGTGTGGCTCACCGAGCGCGCTCCACTGCTCGCAAAGTGCCTACTCGCAAACGTCCAAGAAATATATGATGTTCGATGCAACGGAGCTTGTTTGCCTCGACGCCATGGATCCAGGCCACGTGCGAGCAGCTAATTGGCGAGTAGTGGAACGCGCTTGTCTACTGGCGCAGTCGTGGTCTCACACCCCGGGCTGCCCCCAGAGAGCCGGGTGGAGCCCTTGGGGTGACGGGCGGTGCGAAGCGCCGCCCGGGGGGGCTCTCTTTGACCGAGAGGCCGTCCGCTCTCTCGGAGGACGCGCGCATCTCCTGTTTCTTCCTCCTGCTCCTGCGCATCCGTCTTGGCTCCAGGTTCCGGTCGGCCGCGTGCTCTGCTGATCTTGTTACGCCTCGATCTGCCCGACGGTGATGCACTTGCGCACGGCGCCGAGCACTCCCTGAGGGGCGCCATGTGGAAGTGTGGCCACAAACATGCCTCGCGTTTGCCAATGTGGCCAGCGGCCCCACTCCAGCTTCAGCGGGGAGGTCACGGCGGGGTCCGAGTCCCGACAGGACCTCGAACTCCCCACGACGAGTTAATGATGCAGGATCTGCGATGGTGCCCATCGCGCCTTTGATATCAGTCGCGGCTTTCCTCGCGGCCCTCGGGCGGCGAGTTTCCCAGGCGCTGCGGTCGGGAAGGTGCCGCCCGCAGCGACGCTCGCCATCGCCAGCGGCTGTCCGCCAAGGGCCTCGACGTGCCGCAGGGTGCCGCTGGTTTCGTCTTCCTCCTCGTGCTCCTGTCGGCGGTAGCGGCGCGCACGTGGGGGTGGCGCGAGGGCGGCGGTATTCCAAGAAGCCTGGGTGGTTCCCAAGAAGGCCAGGGGGCTTCTCAGAGCCGCCCCCCCGGCGGTTTCTGAGGATCCTTCTTGCATTAGATCTCCACCCACCAGACCACCCCAACCAAACTCGACGGCCCCAATTTGTCCTCCATTCCCAGTGGACGGGTCGTCCAGGAACATAGAAAATCCACACATGAAGCCCGTACTCCCCCCCCCCAGCCCGAAATTTGGGTTTTCGGATCGGGTTGGGTTT
>CAUYUJ010003734.1:20000-76266 GCA_963575745.1 Prorocentrum cordatum
GCCACACCGCGGAGCACTACACGCAGCTGGTGCGCGGGCTGCAGGAGGCGGCTCGCCCTGTGCAGCCCAGCGTGGGGGCTGCCAAGCACGCGGTGCACCAGGCCAAGCAGCAGCTGGACGCCAAGGTGCGCGCGGCCGACGAGTTGCAGTTCAGGCCCAAGTTCGCCAAGTCGGACGCGGTGGCAGCTCTCCAGCAGTTCGAGGCGTGCGGGGCCAAGTGCAACGAGGCGGTGCGTGCCTTGGCGGTGGATGTGCCTGCCACTGGGCACAGGGGCGGCGCCAAGACGAAGCACGGCCTCGACGTCGAGCAGCTCCCCTCATGTGATAGTATCGGGGTTATCGACCATGGTCTCTTCGGCTTTGGGGCTGCTGGGGTTGAGCTCTCGAAGCAGGAGAAGGATGAGGCCGCCAAGCGGAAGAGCGACCTCGAGACCTCCATCAAGGAGGCAGTCCAGCAAGCATTTGGTGCTGTGCGTGGGCTTGCGAAGACCCAGGTGGCGGAGCAGCACGCCTTCAATGACCGCACGACGAGCAAGCGCCGCCGTGCGGATGAGGCTGAGGCATCGCATGCGCCAGCGCCTGCAAAAGGCGCTCCTGGCGGCGGTGTTGGGGTGGCTGCAGAGCTTGCGAGCGCTGGCCGCCCGCCGCGGCCGCCTGTGGCGGACGCTGTGACCCAGGCGGCAGATGCGAGCGCGATCGCAGTCGAGTCTCAGGCGGTCGATGCTTCCGATCATGATGCCGCGCTTCAGCGCGCAGCAAACATGGTCTAAAGTCCCAGGTGATGCCCAAGTCTTCTCTTAAGCGTCTTCTGGGCTTGCGTTGCAGGGGGCATTGAGTGGAGCTGTGCCCTTCCACTTCCCGCGGCACGCCATGTTCAGTGCTTTGACGACGTGCGCAATGACACTAAGTCTGCCATGCCCTCGGTAGATCAGATGCTGGAGGTTGCAGGCGGCATGGCAGGCCGTCGCAGTTTACGTATCCCATGTGTAACCAGTGCTGTGCCAGAGCCGATCTCAGCGCCAACCGCGGCTGGGTTGGCGGCGGACTGGCGCCGCTGGCCCGCGGGGCATCTGTGGGATGATCGCAGCGTTGACCCGTCAGACTTGTGTCAATCACTTATGGCCAGAGCGATGCCAACGTTGTTGATTCTAGAGCCAGTTTGTCGAAGGCCGAGGCCTCTGTGACCATGGAGCCCAGCTCCTGGTCTTGGGGCGCGGGCGTTCCAGGCTTGGCTTGGAGCCCAGGATACTCCCTTTTTTTTCTCTCCTATCCCGCGGGCTGCCATGGAGGCCAGCGCTGGATCCCCCGCCGCCCCGCGAGAGTTCGAGCAGGCTCCAGGCAGCGAGTGTTGGGCCAGTAGTATCGCCCAAGAGGGAGAGTAGGCATGTAGGGAGCAGTCTTGGTCTTTCCCGTCAGAGAGCCACGAAGCCCCGGCAATGCGCGCGCAGTTGAGGATCCACAAAAGTACTCTCGCAGGAACTCCCGTCAGGACAGGACCTTCTTGCTGGAGACGTGCAACGCTGTGCCCTGGTCCTCCCTGTCGCAGTTCTGGACAAAAGAGACTGAGGCCTCTGTGGTTTTCCTTCGGGAGGTGTCCACAGACGCCGACTCCGTTAAGGCCCGCGAGGACTCCATGAATGCTCGCAGCTGGGCCCAGGCGCTCAACCCCTTCGGAGGTCACGGAACATGGAGGCTTGTCGTCTGGCGTGGGCATCGCGGTCAAGTGCCGCGTGGGCATAGGCAAGGCCCCAAACTTCACCATGGCCCCCCCGAGCCCACACGGGGTTTTGGCTGCGCGCGTGAACGCGTTCGTCCTGGGAGGGTTTCTGGCTATCAGCGTTTGCCTGTGTGAAGGGGGCCCTCTTGGGCATGAAGGCCAGCGCCTGCTGGCTCGCCTTGATGAATCTGTGTTTGGGCTGGGCATCCCTCTCATTGCCGGTGGCGATGGGAACTGCGCGCCCGAGGAGCTGACGGCAAGTAAATGGCCCGACAGGCCAGGAGGCACTGCGGTGCATACTCGTGAACCGACGTGCCGATCGACGGCCGAGACCTGTTGCGCCATTGATTTTTTCGTTGTCAGCAAAGCATTGGTGGAGGTTGCGAATCGGGTCAGGAGGAACGAGGGCACCGGTGTCAAGACGCACTGGCCTGTCACTCTCGTTGCATGCCAGCTGTGCGAGGAGGTTGGTCTCCGCCCGATGTCCTGCGTGCCTGCTTGGATGCCCGAGGCGAATGGCGCCGCTGGAGTCGCCGCCCTTGCGCTGCGTGGGCTGGGCTGGGAGTCAGTCTGATGGTATCCATGGAAGACAGGGAGAGGGGCCCTCCTCGATCTTCGAGATGATGGGAAGCAAGTTTTTCGCAAGCTCATCGAGCAGGATGCCCGGGAGGCTCTTCGCGCGAAGATCGGTTTGGAGCCGTTCCAGGCTCCGCCTTTGCCGCTGCTCGCGCCGCTTATCCAGCTACGTCGGGGGCGCAGGGGGGCGGTGGGGGAGCAGAGTGAGAAGAAGGCCTGGCTTTTGTTTGGTTTGGTAGCGGGAGGCTACCCAACGCAAGCGCGCCTGTTTGAAAACGCCGTGTTGTGGACTACTCGTGCCACATATGCGGTCTCAAGGCTGGTGCCCAGATGCGCCGGTTGCGCAGGTGTCCTGCGCATCGCGGCCTCAGAAATATGCTCGACCTCCCCGAAGTTGAGTTGAATGCCGCTCGTCCTGGCGCGTGTCTGATCCAGTATAACCGTGGGCGTCCCCAGTCCCCAGAGGCCACATGGCCTGTTCCAGACTTTCATGGGAGAGTGGTGTGGCTGAAAAGGCCTGCTTCGGGCATGTTGGCGTCCAGAGTGTGTATGAATGGTTCTGCGAATGATTCAGATAAACCATTCACGAGGGCAGGATGGGCTGTGGTTCGGATGGGTCCGACAGTTGCCTCTATAACTGCCTCCTTTCATGGCCCTCTCCTGCATTCTGTGCTGGGTGTGGGGAAGGGTATGCGCTGCTCATGTGTCTTCGCTCCCGTCAGTCGGCGCTGTCACGGTCGCCGCGTACTGTCAGATGGTGATGGATGTGTGGCATGGGGCTTAGACAAGAGCATTGATCAGATCGCCTATGGCGAGCTCTGGAACAAATCTTCCACATTAGCGAGGACTCTGGGAGAGAACACATCACCCTCATCAGTGTGAGGATCCATCTTTCCCCAGCCAAAGCGTCGGACCTGGGGATCCCTGTCTGGGCGTGGGCGGGCAACCGTGAGGCCGACGCGTTGGCGGGCGAAGGGGCCAGGATGCACCCGAGCAGCCCGAGGGCCAAAGCCCAGTGTGTTTCTATTTCCGAGCAGGTGAGGCATCTTTGGATTTTCCAGGCTTAGGTTTTGCATGCTCTCTCGGAAAGGGGTGTTTAAGGATGTGTCCCAGATAAGGGCCCCTGCTAGGGACAAAAACAGGGGGCCTGGAGCTGGCGGCAGATGCCAACGGCCACAGAGTGCACAGGGCAGGTGAAGTCTAATTTCGGTTTTTCTGTACCTTGTGTGGGGGCCGTTCCGAGTCAAGGGCAGGCCTCTGCCTGGCCCCATGCACGGGTATACCAACGATTGCGAGGAAAGCTCATGAGACCCACAGATTGTGGCTGAGTATGGGGGCATTGTTTGGTGCTCAAAGTGTGGTGCGTTTGCCACCCAGCGGTCGATCAACCTCTTCCTCCAGTGTCATGGAGCCCCTCGCAAGAAAGGTTCCGTGCAGAGCCTGGCGGAATTTGGCAAGAATCCATCCGACGGCAAACGTTTCGGTCGGAATTGGAGGCTGCCAGAGGAACGGCTGCAAGGCTAGCCGCCCGTCGTTTTCGTCGTCGCGTGTGTAGTGTGGCCCTCGGGAGCTGGACCGCATCATGGTATGAACAGAGGAACAGAGGAGGAGGAGGAGGAGGAGGAGGAGGAGGAGGAAAAGGAAAAGGAGGAGGAGGAGAAAGCGGAGGTGGAGGAGGACGAGGACGAGGAGGAGGAGGAGGAGGAAGAAGAGGAGGAGGAGGAGGAGCGAGTGCTTGTCCTGTCGTGTCCTATCTTTCCCTGTCCTCGAATACCTCCTCCCCCACTCGTGTGTGTCCCCCCTCCCCGCCTCTGCTCTGCTGTTCCAGCAGCCATCGGCGTGGGTACGAGTCTGTGTCATCGTTCCCTTGGGATGCATCGCGCTTCCTCCACCTCCTCCTCCTCCTCCTCCTCCTTGTTGCTGCCTCTCCTCCTTCTTCCCCCGCTTGTTTGGCAGGGCCACGGGATGGCCCCCGACCCCGTCGGCGACCACGACGGCGTAGACGACGTCGTTGACGACGACGCCGTTGACGACGACGACGAAGACGGCGACGGCGGCGGCGGCAGCGATTGCCGACCGCCGACGACGAAGTGGACGACGACGACGACGACGACGACGACGACGACGACGACGACGACGACGACGACAGCGACGACGACGACGACAGCCGCGGCGGCGGTGGCGACAACGACGCCCCCCCACCAGAGAGCGGGCGAGAGAGTATCGGCTGCGTGTTAGTCTGTCTCTCCTCGTCATCGTTCTCCGCCTCCTCGTCCTCCGCCTCCCTCCTCCCCCTCCTCCTCCTCCTCTTCCTCCTCTTCCTCCTCCTCATCCTCCTCCTCATCCTCCTCCTCTTCCTCCTCCTCCTCCTCGTGCCTCCCCCTCGTCTTCCTCCTCCCTCCCTCCTCCTTCTCCTCTCCTTCTCCTCTTTTTCTTCTTATCTTCTCTTCTTCTTCTTCTTCCTCCTCCTCCTCCTCCTCGTGCTTCCTCGTGTTTCCTCTCTCCTCGTCCTCCTCGTCCTCGTCGTCCTCGTCGTCGTCTTCGTCGTCGTTGTCGTCCCCCTCCTCATCCTCCCCCCATGCGGGTGCCAGGGACAGCCTGCCCAGCCTCTCCTGAGCCCCCCCCCCCCCGCAGGCGCAGCCGCTCGCGCGACCGGTCGCGCGAACGCCGGCGCCGGCGCGAGCGCTCGCCGAAGGCGCTCGGGGACGCGCCAGGGCAGGACCCGTGCCGCCCTCGGAAGCCCCGGGGGGGGCTTTGTGTGGATGGGCGGGTAGGCGGGAGGAGGAGGAGGAGGAGGAGGAGGAGGAGGAGGAGGAGGAGGAGGAGGAGGAAGAGGAAGAGGATTTTGAGAAGGACCCGCCCTCCCTAATTGAAGCTGCTGCAAATGTGTCAGACCAATGTGCCCGGCGCGTCGGCGATAGCCACATTCTGAGAAGGACTCGCCCTCCATCTTTGAAGCTGTTGCAAATTCCAAGCTGCAGGACCATATATGGTAAGGAAGTCTCAGGCGAAAGGCCCTGCCCGCCCTACCGACACGGCTGGGCGTGCGACAGAGAGGAGTTGTTTACAAGGAAAAGGATGGAGGAGGATGAGGCGGAAGAGAAGGAGGAGGAGGAGGGGGAGGAGGAGAAGGAGCAGGAGGAGGAGCAGGAGGAGGATCAGCGGAGGATGAACAGAGAAGTTAGAGAAGAGATGACAGAGAAGAGAAGCAGGCTAGGCGCGCTCGCGCCATGTCTGACATCATCCCCCTGCGACCATCCCTTCCCATTGCGCCGATTTTCTCTCTCCGCGGACGCGTGTCATAGCGGACCTGGGTCTACGAAACAGACCCGATCGTGTTGTTCGCTCTATGAAGCGGGGAGCTGCGTACATAGCTTGAGGAAAAGGAGGAGGAGGAGGAGGAGGAGGAGGAGAGGAGAGGAGGATGAGGAGCAGGATGAGGAGCAGGAGGAGGAGGAGGCCGAGGAGACAGCGGAGGAGGAGGTGGCGGATCTGAATGACGGAAGCAAAGCCCCGATCCTAAAATGAGGCCCATGCTGGAGCGGGAGCACAAGTTCGTGCCCCAAAGATACATCCGGATGGTAACACAGAGCCATCGGAACAACACATGTTTGCCAGTGTGGACTCCGAGCAGTGTTTCAACCAGTATATGTTGTGCAATCTGGGAGGAGCATTCTGTGTGGTGCAATATGAGTGTCGCAATCTATGTTGCGCAACATATGGTGTGCAATCTACGTGGTGCACTATATTGTTGGTGTGCAGTATTTGTAGTGTAATCTATGTAGTGCAGTCTAGGTGGTGCAGTATAGGTGGGGCAATGCATGTTCCGCAATCTTTGTTGTGAAATATCAGTGGTGCAGACTATGTGGTGCAACCTATGCGGTGCGCAACCCATGCGGCGCAATCTATGTTGTGAACCCTGTGTTGTGAATGCATGTGGTGCAACTAGCGATGTGCAGTATGCGTGGTGCAAACTGAGTTGTGCGATGTGTGTGGTCCATTCCATGTGGTGAATTTAACGTGGTGCACTCTGTGTGGTGCAATATATGTTGTGCAGTAGTGGCACAATCAGTATGGAGCACTCGATTTGGCGCAGTCTATGCGGTGCAATCTATGTGGTGCACTCGGTGTTGTACAGTCGATGTGGTGCAACCGATGTTGTGCAATTAATTTCTGTTCGCAGTGAGTTGTCCACTCCACTGCTCGCGCAAACATTCCACCCACGCACCCGCAACTTGGTTTGCAACATCTCTTAAGACCGTGACGGTGGGTACCAAATGGCACTTGGCAACGACAGCAACGCCGACGACGACAGCGACAACGACGACGACGACGCCGCCGACAACGACTACGACGACACCGACGACGTCTCCAACGACTTCGACGACGCCGACAACGACGACGACGACGACGACGACACCGACGACGGCGACGACGACGCCGACGCCGACGACGACGACGACGATGACAACGACGACGACGATGACGACGCCGACGACGACGACAACGACGACACCGACGACGACGACGTCAACGACGCCGACGACGACGACGACGACGGCGGCGACGACGACGACGCCGACGTCGACGACGACGAAGACGTCGACGACGCCGACGACGACGACGACGAAGACGACGACGACATCGCCAACGAAGACCACGACGAGGGAGGAGGGAGGACGACGACGGCGACACCGACGACAACGACGACAACGACGAGGGAGGAGGGAGGACGGCGACGACGCAAACGACTAAGAAGGAGGACGGCCGGCGACGCCGACGACGACAACGACGAGGGAGGAGGGAAGACGACGACGACGACAACGACGACGACGACGACGGCGACGAAATAGGAGGGACGACGACGAGACGCCGACGACGGGCGACGACGACGTCGAGGGAGGAGGAGGAAAGGCGACCACGGCGACAACGACGACGGAAACGACCACGACGCCAAAGAGGACGACGACGACGAACACGAGGAAAGACAGAGGACGACGTAGGCGACAACGACGACGCGGGAGGAGGGAGGACGGCGACGACGACGACGACGACGACGCAAGAGCGCGTGCGCACGCTTTTGTTGAAAATCCGTGTTGCGAAACCTGGTGTTTTTGTAAGTTCTTTGGACACGCCATGTTGAAATCCGTCCGAAGCCGATGGGTTTTGAAGGCATGCGCGCGCACGAAGCCCGTTTGGTAGCATGTTGTGAACATCCTGCAAAACCTATGGTTTCTTTAAGATGTCGGAAGAGCTCGCGCGTAAGCTTTTTTAGCAAATCAGTGTTGCGAAACCCTGTGTTTTTGTATGTCGTTTGGGAACTCGATTGCGAAATCCTTCGACACCGAAAGTTTTTGGAGGATTTCGGCATGCGCGCGCGACGGCGCGTGCGTGTGCACTTCGTCCCATTTGTTACAAGGGATTCGCGAAAAAGTCTTATGTTAGAACAAAGAAATGTCCCCGCGCATGTTTTTTACAAGGGACCCTCAGGGGGTCGATGGCGGCCCCCCTGGGATAGTGTAAGTTCATTTTCAGGATGGACATGTGGTCATAATCACATATGATGTACACACCCGAAAGGGGGGCCGATAACGCCGGGGGGGTGTAGACCCTATTCTTTTTTTAGAAAGGAGAATGTAGGCGGCGACGGGACGGCGACGAGGCGGCGACGGGGCGGCGACGGCGAGCACGGAGCCGCCAGACTGCCAGCTAGGCGCAGACGACGGGCAGCAACGAGGCGGCGACGGGGCGGCGACGGCGAGCAAGGAGTCGCCAGACTGCCAGCCAGGCCCAAACGAGCGGCGACGCGGCGACGGGGCGGCGACGGCGAGCACGGAGCCGCGAGACCGCGAGCCAGGCCCTGTTCCCCAGAGGAGATTGAAGAACCCTCAAGTACAAGCACTGTTTAGGGAACATGTTTGAATTCCGTGTCTCAAAATACTGTACGCGGAGAGAACGGACTATCTTCCGGACGGAGTCGGGTGAGAGAGGAGTCGTATTCATAATGTGTAATTGTAGAAAGGAGGAGGAGGGGGAGGAGGAGGAGGAGGAGGAGGAGGAGGAGGAGGAGGAAGAGGAAGAGGAGCAGGAGCAGGAGGAGGAGGAGGAGGAGGACGAGGACGAGGACGAGGACGAGGAGGAGGAGGAGGAGGAGGAAAAGGAATATCAGTGGGACGAGGATGAAGAGGACAGGGCAATCTCGAACTCTCCATGGAAGCAGCCTCTTCCGAAACGAATTTGACGATGGGTGCTCTAGAAAGAAAAGGGAGGGAGCGGAGTAGGAGTGAGAGGGGTACGGCGATGAGGATCAGTGTGACGATAGTGTTGGTTTTGTTGATTACTACGTCGGTGGTCACAAGTGTGGTTACGATGATGAGCACGATGCTGATGCTGATGCTGATGCTGATGTTGATGCTCGTGCTGATGCTGATGCTGATGTCGATGGCGATGACGATATCGATGTTGATTGCGATGGCGATGTCGATGACGACGATGATGATGACGATGATGCTGATGACGATGATGACGATGATGACGACGATGACGACGATGGTGATGACGATGATTCTGACGGTGATGCTGATTTTGACGGTGATGATGCTGAGTTTGATGACCTCGACGACGACATGATAGCGATGATGACGATGATGATGATGATGATGATAGTGATGATGATGCTGATGATGATGCTGCCGTAATGATGATGATGATGATGATGATGACGATGCTGATGCTGATGCTGCTGCTGACGATGATGATGACGATGATGATGATGATGATGCTGATGATGATCATGATGATGGCGACGACGACGACGACTATGACATCGTTGATGTTGATGATGATGCTGGTGATGCTGAGGTGGCTGATGATGACGAGGATGTCGACGATGAGACTGGCGCTGGTGATCATGATGGTGGTGGCGATGGCGACGGCGATTGCCATGGCGACGCCGATGATGATGTTGCTGCTGCTGCTGATGATGATGATGATTGTCATGATGATGGTCATGATGATGAAGATGATGAATATGATGATGATGACGACGATGATGATGGTGATGATGCTGATGATGACGATGATGATAATGATGACGGCGACGATGACGATGATGTTGATTGTGATGATGATGACGATGATGATGGTGATGGTGATGATGCTGATGACGATGATGATGATTACGAGGATGATGGTGATAGTGATGCTGATGCTGTTGATGATGATTACCATGGTGCGGCTGATGAATATGATGATGAATGTTTGTGGTGATCCTCAGAAGTCGGATGATGATGATGAGGATGCGGATGATGATGATGATGATGAGATGAGATGAGATGAGATGAGATGAGATGAGATGGGATGAGATGAGATGAGATGAGATGATGATGATGACGGTGATGATGATGATGATGATGATGCTGATGCTGATGCTGATGCTTATGATGATCATGATGCTGATGCTGATGCTGATGCTGCTGCTGCTGCTGCTGATGATGATGATGATGATGATGATGATGGTGGTTCTGGTGGTGGTGGTGATGATGACTAGACGAAAAGGCCGCCGTGCCGCGCGATAGCGTGGGACGACGGGCCTTTCCGGCGCGAGGGCCAAACGCGCCCAAGAATCCCGAAGGTCGCGCGCAAACTTCGGCCCCAGCTTGGATTCGAGCTCTCTGTCTCTCTCTCTCTCTCTCCCTCTTCCTCCCCCTCTCCCTCCCTCCCTCCCTCCCTCCCTCCCTCGCCATCCCTCTCTCCCCCCCCCCGCTTCCTATCTCGCTCGCTCTTCTCCTCCTCCTCCTCCTCCATTTTTTGAGTCTTCTTCCTCCTCATCGTTTGCCCAAGTTTGCGATCGATCGCCGACGGTCGAGCGCAAGCTTCGGCCGGCGCGGGGCGGTGGCGCGGCGGCGCGCGGCCAAGGTGGGCCCCGCCGCCCGCGCAGAGCGCCTTCTCGGGCATCTCGTCCGTGCCTCCGTCGGCGGCTCCTGCTTAGGGGGGGGGTTACGTTGCATCGTCGGGGGACCTCGCCAGTCCCCAAAATTGGTGTCTTCTCTTGTGCCCGACGCGGGCTCGATACGGACTAGACGTGGATTTTGCGTGGATCCGACGCGGATTCGACACGGATCCGACGAGTCCGAGATGGATTCGACACGGATTCGTCGCAGATAGGGCCGCGACAGGACAGACAATGTCTTCCGAGGATGCAACACAAGGGCGGGGCTGCCTCGTCGCCGTCGTCGTCGTCGCCGCCGCCGCCCGCCGCCGCCGCCGCTTCCCTGCCCTCCCCTTGCTATAGTGCTGGTCCTCCGTTCCCCCCTCCCTCTCGTCCCCCTCGTCCTCGTTGTCGCCGTCGTCTTTCTCCTTGTCCGCCCTGTCCCTTCACGTCCTTCTCCCGCTCGCCGTCCCGCTCTGGCTCTTCCCTTTCTCTCTCCTTCTGTCCCTCACTGGGCACGGCCGCATGCGGGGCGACGCCCATGCCGCAGCCCATGAGGAGAGGACCATATCCTGCGCTATACGCAACTGCGTAGGCGCATCAAACAAGAACCTAGTCTTCCAGTAGATGCCTCATGGGAATTTTTTAATCCCCCGATGGCCCTGGGTACCCACAGAAGCCTTGGGTCACCGTAGGAAGCTCAGAGATCGTTGACAAGCGCGGCCCTATATTTCTGAGAGCGGGATTCCTCGTTGGAAAACCTGTTCTAGGTCGTTTCCCCTCGCCGTGCCAGTTCTTCTCTCCCCCCTCTCATCCTAATACTCGTCGTCTTGGCCCCTTCCCGCATCATCCTAATGCTCCGCGTCTTGCACCCCCTTCCTCTCCTGACTCCACCTCGCCCGCGTGCTGCTCCTCCTCCTGCTCTTCCTGCTGCTGCTGCTGCTTCTTATCTTCCCTTGCGCAGGCGTTGGGCCTGAGCCGAAGTCGTGCGTCTCCCCACCTCCCCTTATCGGGGATGGCAGCAGAGAGTGAGCACTGCCTGACATGGCTGCGCCCCGGCTCGCCCACGGCACGCTCTGGCCCGCCTATTTCGGGGGCGGCCAAGAGGGGGGTGATGACTAGGGGGGGGGGATACCGTGGCGGGGGCCATGCTATCTCCCCAGACTTCCTGGCGCCTCGCCGGGCGGAGGCGCGGGGTGGACCGCGCGGTTCGCGCCTCGCCGGCCGGAGGGCCCGAGAGGTGCTCCTCTCCAGGCGCATCCGCGCGCGGGCTCGCGAGGGCAGGCGTGCTCTCGCGGCGCAGCGCGAGGCGCGCGAATGCCGGGCGGCCTGGGCAGCCCCTGCTTCCTCTCTCCGGGCCTCCCAACTTCCCGGACATCCGGCGTCTCGATTTTCTCGAGACGCGGGCCCCCGACCTCTCGACCACTTCCCCAGGGCCGGGTTTTCATCCCGAGTCGTTTTTTGCCGGCCCGAGGCCCGGTAAGGGCCCCGCGAGGCCGAAAGCTGGGAAAAACCTGCGTCTCGATTTTTTCAAGACGCTGGATGTCTGGGTTCGGGTGCGGCCAAGAGGGGGGGGATGGTGGGGGGCACGATTTCTCCCCAGATTTCATGGCGCCTCCTCTTATCTCATTGCGTCCCCGGCCCCCCGCCCCCGTGGGCCGCACACGTGCCGCCGGCCATGATCTGCGCTCCCCCCCTCTTGGACGCCCCCCTCTTGTGGAAGACGCTCATTGGACGCCCCCCTCTTGCACGCCCCCCTCTTGAACGCCCCCTCCTCTTGGACGCCCCCATCCTGGATGCCCCCTCTCTTGTGGAAGACGCACGTGCTGCCAGCCATGATCTGCGCCCGCCCCCCCACTCTTGGACGCCCCCTCTCGGAAGCCCCCCTCTTATTGTCAAATCATTTCCAGATGTTTGGAACATGCTTAAAACATGTTACAAATGGCAAACGACATGTTTGGAACATTTTTTAAACAGTTGAAACATCAAAGCACAAACTCAATACAGTGATAGGGCTGTTCGAGTGTCCATTGTCATGGCATCCGCAACCCTCTTGGCCGCCTCCGACACTTCACGCCGTGGCGTCTGTTTCGCTGTGGCATCGCTTGGTGGCCGATGTGGTAGAACACAGGCAGAGCTGGTCGGCGTGCGCTATATTTAGAGATGCGTACAAGCACAGGTACGGAGCGTGAAAACATTGTGGATCCGGAACACTGGGTTCCTGCACTCTGTATGCGTAAGATACGGGGTGCAATCTACTCGGTGTAATTCTCCTTTGTAAATCGTGAGTCGGCAGTTCCACTGCAAACATCGCACCCTCCCACCCGCCCATGTGGCCACGATTGCCATGGCTGCTTGGCACTGGCTGGCGCATCTCTGCCGCGGCGCTGGCGCGCGCAAGCTCGGGCGCAGAGAGACCGGCTGGTTTGGCACAGCTGATGCAGCCGAGATAGCGCTTACCACTGGGAACTTGGGAACTTCCCAGCGCGTCTCAATGGACGCTCTGGTGCGTGGCCACTTCAGTGTGGTTCGACGAGTCGAGCGGACGCGATACCAGATGACGTCGACAATGTTGGCGATGATGATAATACTAGCGGTGGTGGAGGCGATGATGGCGATGACGACGGCCAGGCCGAAGACGGCGCCCGTGCTGATGACAACGGTAACAGCGATTATTTCCATGTGTCGGTGGTGAAGGGGATTGACTGGCGATGGCGGCAAAGGCAGCGATTGACGATGATGATAACAGCGGTGATGCGGTGGCGTTGATGAGAGTGATCGTGAGGAAGTGCGCTCTCAAACATGCAAGACACCCGCCAGACTCTGTGTCGGTGTCCCAAATGTGTTTGGGAGCTTTATTTTGACATGCTTCAATAACCAATGGTTTTGGACGGACCTCGACGCGTGCGCGTGGCGGCGGCGCGAACGTGTGGCCCGCATGGAACCATTTGATACGGATTATTCGCGCGCTGGCCGCCTGCAGGGTCAACGCGGGTGCGCCGCATGGTGGGATTAGGCTGCGGGTTCCGGCCGACATTGTTCCAATCATACGATGTCCGTTTGATTTAAGCAGATGCGCGCGGGCAGAGCATGTGCAAGACTTGTGATGACAGGCCTATGGTTAAGTCGGGCCTGTCCCCCTACCCCAAAGATAGTAAAAAGATAGTCCAAAAATAGTCTGGAGACTATTTTTTGAGTATTTGTTGACCTTCTTGGGGTATTTTCGGGGTATTTTAAATTTTCCGTCGAAGATCCCCCTGTAGGGGGACACGCCCGACATAAGCCTATGGGTTTTGATGTTTTTCCCAACCTTCCTGTGTTGGGTTCTTGCTTTGGAACAGAGCAATGTGGTCTCCACCTTTTCCCGCCCCCGTCCTCCTGCCTCCTCCTGCGCTGCTCCCTGGGGGGTTGCGAAGTGCGCAAATGCCGCCACTTTCGGGGGCTCCTGGGAGGCACGGCGGAGTCGCGGAGAACGCAGACCCAGCCGGGACCTCGCTTCCCCCTGGGTGGCAACGAACTGCGCAACCGTCGCCACGTTCGTGGGCTCCCGGGAGGCACGGTGGAGTCGGGGAGTTCGCGGGCCCAGGCGGGACCTCGCTGTTCCCTGGGGTGGCAACGACCTACGCAGCCGTCGCCACTCTTGTGGGCTCCCGGGAGGCACGGCGGAGTCGGGGAGTACTCAGATCTAGACGGGACCTCGCTGCTGCCTGGGTGGCTGCGACGTGCAAAGGTGTCGCCATTTCCGTCGGCTCCTGGGAGGCACGGCTGAGTAGGGGAGTGCGCGGACCAAAGCGGGAGGACTGCGAGCTGCGCAGCCGTCGCCACATTCGTGGGTTCCTGGGAGGTCCAGCGGAGTCGGGGGAGTACGCGGACCCAGTCGAGACATTTCGTTTCCCCGGGGGGCTGCGAGCTGGCTGCAGCTGTCGCCACTTTCCTGGGCCCCTGGGAGGGACGGCGGAGTCGGGGAGTACGCAGACCCAGCCAGGACCTCGCGGCTCCCTGGCCGGGGGGGGGCGGCTGCGAGAAGCGCCACTGTCACCACTTCCGTCAGCTCCTGGGAGTTTCAGCGGGGTGGGGTGGCCCGCGGGCCCAGACGGGACCTCGCTGCTCCCTGGGCGAAGGGATTTGGTACTTCTCGGGCAAGTATACTGACATGCGTGCAGCGCTACAGTCAAACCGCATGGTAAGCATGGATAACGTTCCCAACGGTACCCTTGCATCCTTGCCTTCTCGATTCATCCTTGGCCACTTCTGTTGGCCGCGCCTCGCTCGGACAACTCCAAAATGGCCTTCCAAGCCCTTGCTTCCTTATCGTGCATCCTTATGGTACGGGTCGGCTGTAGTGTACTTGGTATGATCTTGACAAGGGCGCGCGTGTGATCGTTGTGTCACTCTAGCCAGGGATTATGGAACGTGGTTTTTTGAGATACGCTGGTGTGCGCGCGTGGTGTTCTTTGACAGGGTTTAGGGGGGATGGGGGAGAGGAGGACGTTCAGGATGGACGATCGTGCAGGAAACCATGATATCAATACCCCAGGGGGCGCGATAACCCCGGGTGAGGTGGTGGAATATATCTTTCGGTTGAACGGGGGATTTGTGGGATGCACCATGGGTGATGGGTGACTGTGCGGTGCAATCTGTGTGGTGCAACCTGTGGGTGAATGTGAACGTTATGAGAGCTTGGAGCCGCAAGTTCCAATGCTCGAGCAACCTATCCCACCAACCCGCCCGCAACTTTTTGGCATGATTCAGCTGGCGCAATGGCACGACGATCCTGCGGGCTTGTGACTCGGGAAGGCGGGTGATGATGGTGACGACGACATCGGCGACGACAACGATAAAGATGACGATGCTGACAATGATGATGATGCTGATGATGCTGGTGGCGGTGATGACGAGGGCGACGACGATGACGGTAACGGTGACGGTGACGATGACGATGACATTGTTGTTGCTGGTGTTGGTGATGATGATGATGATGATGCTGATGATGATGCTGATGATGATGGTGGTGGTGATGATGATGCTGATGATGATGATGATGATGATGATGATGATGATGATGATGATGATGGCAACGCCTGTGGTGGTGGTGACGACTACACTGGGGATGGTGGAGGTGTTGATTTTGATATCCACGATGGCATTGGTGACGCTGGCGATGCTGATGATGATGACGATGGTGCTGATGCGCGTTTTCCTGTGAACATCGTGTTTCAAATATGCTTGAGCACGGCTGTCTTGGTCTGCTTGGGGACCACTGGTTTTGCATTGGTGTTGATAGGGAAACTTGCGTGTCCCGCGGAGTATCCTTTGACACAGTTGGCGGGGCGAGGTCTTTGTCTCACAGTTTCGACGTGCGCGCATGTGGCCCGCATTGTCTCACTTGGCAGATTGGGAACGCGTGTATTTCCTCATGACGGCAGCGAATGCGTGCGCACAAAACGCGGAAGGTGGGCAACACATTAGAAGTCATATAGTTTGTTGAGGGTATATTTGATGTCCAAGGGCTTCGGACGGCTTTTGATATGTGCACGCGCGCGTGGCCCGCATGACATCATTTGATACAGGTTCATTGAATGTGCATTTGTGATGTCAAAGCGAGTGCTACGCATAGTTTTATTCGACTCGAGTAAGGGGGTGGGGTAATCCGGATAGTTGCTGGGACTTAGCGAACAAGATTGTGTATAATAGGTTTGTTAAATCAATACGCGGAAAGGGGGCCGTTAAGCCTGATTTCCATTGGGGGGGTGCGTAGTTTCAGTATTCATCAGATGAGATAGCATAGGTGTTGCAACCTCAAGCGTACATCCGGTGCGGTCCAACATGTATGGTGCAGTCCCTGTGGTGGCGCCAGCAGTGTGGTGGAAGCTGTGTTGTGCAAACTATATGTTGCATGCCAGGTCGGGCAACGTATGCAGTCCAGTACTGGCTGTGCCCACTTCGTGCAATGTATGTGGTGCAAGTTATGTGGTGCAATATATGTGGTGCACGCTATCCATGTGTTGTGGCAATGATGCTGACTGTTGACGCTTCGTGTATCCTGACCCGACCTTTTGGCCGGCCTGTGCCTGTTGTAGCTAATTCGCCTCGCTCGCGCCCCGGGCTTTGCTTTCGCCGCCTGGCCCTTGTCTCGTGGCCGCGACCAAAAAAAGTGTATCCTGACCCGCGTTAGGTATCCGGCCGCGACCAAAAAAGTGTATCCTGACCCGCCCATTCAGAAAATATCCCCAGGCGAGTTGCCTTGACCAAGGAAGCCTGGGAGCATGCATTCGAACAGAGAGGGGGGCAGCCGTCAAACCGACGCTCGGGAGCAACCTGAACAGACACATTTATTGGGGAATACAGGCCCCCGCGGATCTTTCGATCTAGGAGCCGCTTGAAGCCTCATTTGGGCAATATGTGGGCATTGTTGAGATAGGTTTGGAGGCCTTTGAGGCTCTCCTGGGCCTCTCTCACAGGGCTTGGGATCTCTCTTGGACCATTTTGGGCCTCTTTGAAGCACACTGGGGACCACATTGCGCCATCTAGTTGACCATTTTGGGCTGTATGAGGCTATCTTGGAGCCATCTTGGGCTGTGTTGACGATTACTCAAGATGAACACCACTCCCCTCTCTCCAGTACGGAAGATGCGCTGCCCTCTCCGCGTATGTTTGAAACAGGATTGGACAACCGTGATTTCTCGTTTTCATGTGTTTTGTAATCCGATTGTTTTTGGTGTTTCAAAATGGTTCTCTCGCTGCAGCGTGGGCCGTCGCGCAGAATGGCACAATCGCCATGGCGCGGTCTACTTTTCTGGATCCGAGTTTTTTTTCATCTTTGTCGCCCCCCTCGTTTCCTCCCCTCCGCCTTCCCCTGGTCCTCCTGCTCATCCCGCTCCTTCCACTATACTTCCTGCTGTTTCTGTTCGTCTTCTCGTAGTGGCTCTTTCTTTGGAGACGAAAAAGGGCGCGCGCCGAAATTCATTACAAACGAAATTGGGCTTGCCTTGATGGTTTCAGTGCGCAGGCGCGCCCTGCAGCGCGGTGGTTTCCCGGCACATCTTACAGCGTGCTGACGCATAATACGAGGCATTCGCTCTGCACGTTGCGCATGCTATCGCGTACCAATCACGCGTGGCTTGAGCTACTTCGCAGACGCTTTCCGGCGAGGCCCTTCGAGGGCCCTCTGAGGGCCCGCCGGGGTCGCCGAGTGCCGAGAGCTCCCAGCACCCATTGTCGACAGTTGGAAATGGCAACGTTGCCGCCGAAGGGGCCGCCGAAAGAGCCCTCGACAGGGCCGCCGAAATTGCAGCCGAAATTGCCGCCGAAATTGCCGCCAAACTCGCCGCCGAAATTGCCGCCAAACTCGCCGCCGAAATTGTCGTCGAAATTGCCGCCGCAATTCTTGATTGCGCCACCGAGGCCGAGAACAGGCCGAATATTGACTTTGGCTGTCACTCAATGCCTGTGTCCGCGGCGTCATCGTGCTTAATGAAACATTGATTTCGCTTGGGGCAGGCAGGGCAATGGAAATTTCGGCGGCGATTTCGGCGGCTGATTTTTTTGGCAGGGTCGCAGTTATCTCGGCGGCGGTTTCGGCGGCAAGTTCGGCGGCAAGTTCGGCGGCAATTTCGGCGGCAATTTCGGCGGCGATTTCGGCGGCGATTTCGCCGGCAATTTCGGCGGCGGTTTCGCCGACGATTTCTGCGGCCCCTTCGGCGGCCCTTTCAAGGACCATTTCGGCGGTTTTTCTTTTTAGCAGCTGTCGACGAATGCTCTTGGGAGCACGCAGCACTCGGCTGTGGCAAAGAGTCGATGTGCGGCGACGCAGGCTGACGTGCCCACAGCGCAATGATGATTTTGTGGTCTTAGCGGTGATGATGGCGACGGCCGCGGTGATATTTGGTTCAAAATGGATGCTCGTCGGGGGGCGCTGCAGGCGGGCCTGCGCGCCCAGCATAGCATGTTTTCAAAAAAACAAAAAGTACCGCGCACTTTCTATGGAATTCGGCGGTTATTTTGGGGGTTGTGGCGGCTCCAAAGTATGGTCATCGGTGAGTCTTCGTCCTCCTCCTTCCTCCTCCTGCTCCTGCCCTTCCTCCTGCTTACCCGCCACCGCCTCCTCCTAAGTACGTAGCTCCCCTTCTCCGATCGCGCATAATACGATGGGGTACTTTTTGGAGTTCCAGGTCGGCTATGACACGCGTCCGCAAGTAGACAGAGGTCAGCGCAACGGGAAAGGGATGGGAGGGAGGGGTAGGATGCCAGATATGGCGCGAGCGCACCTAACCCCAGTCGCACCTTCCTGTGCAGAACCAAGGAAGGGGGTTTGGGAATGGGGCAGGTTCCCAACGTGAACGCCACAAACCGTGTCGCTCAATCCCACCCTCCCTCCCACCATACAAGTAATGCTCGATACTCAACACAGAAAGTGGTCGCCATGGGACGCAGCCATGGGGAACCAATCCAGACGCCAGGTGCGCGACGTTCGCGTGGTGAGCCATGCGTGGCAAGTGCGCCACCGGGCCCATGCGTGCCAGGCGCGCCTAGTGCGCCAGATGCGCCACGTGCGCCTTATGCTCCAGCCGCGCCAGGTGCGCGATGCGTGCAGTGTGCGCCATGTGCGCCAGTGTACGTGACGGCACACATCGGACAACGTTTCGGAGTCCCTACCATCCCTGTCAACACACGAGCCACTGCAGAATTGCGGCGGGATGGTCAGCATGGTGTATGGCTTTTGCAGCCGACTATGTTCGCAGTGGTTATTGGGTAGGGGTAGTGGGCCAGCGCACAGTGGAAACATATGATACGTAGCACCCCACAATTGCGGATAAGAGTGAGGGGGCGGGCGCGGGCGACGCGGGCGTCGTGGAGCCGCCGGACCTCGTGGCCCCCACCTTCCCTGTCGATGGCGCTCTCCTCCTCCTCCTCCTCCTCCTCGTCCTCCTCCTTTTCCTCGTCCTCGTCCTCATCGTCATCGTCATCCTCCTCCTCCACCTCGTCGTCCTCCTCCTCCTCCTCCTTTTCTTCCTCGTCCTCCCTCTCCCCCCTCGTCCTTTCATCATCGTCCTCCCAGTGTCGTCCTCCCCCTCATCGGCCTCCATCATCGTCCTCCCATTGTCGTCCATCATCATCATCATCCTCCCCCTCCTCCCCCTCCTCGTTCTCCTCCTCCCCTTCCTCCCCCTCCTTCCCCTCCTCGTCCTCCTGCTCCTCCTCTTTTTCTTTCTCCACATTCTCCGTAAATCCTCTTTTCTTCCGCGTTCTCGTCGTCCCCTGTTTACTCCTCCTGCCTCCCCCTCCTTTCCCAAGCTAATTTGCAACGCAATCCTTTTTCCCACTTTATGCTCCCCGCCTTCTCTGATCAAGGCAACTCGCAAGGGCAAAGTTGCTGGACGGGCTGGTGTGGATGCGCGGGGCTTGAAGAGGTCCTTGCGGGCTCAGACGGCATGCAAAAATCCGCCGCCGCGCTTGTGCGGCATTGGCTTGTTCAGTGAACGTGGTTTAGGTCGCGGGTGGGTCGCGGGATCTCCACCTCCACCTGGAAGGAATGCAACAGCAGCCCGCCGCAGGCGCCAAAAAAAAATTGTTTGTACACTGAACGTGGTTTGGGTCGCGGGTGGGCCGCGGGTTCTCCACCGGGAACGAATGCAAAAGATGCCCGCCGCAGGCGCCGAAAAATGTGGTTTGTACCCTGAACGTGGTCGCGGGTGGGCCGCGGGTTCTCCACCTGAAACGAATGCAAAAGATGCCCGCCGCAGGCGCCGAAAAATGTAGGTTGTACCCTGAACGTGGTTTGGGTCGCGGGTTGGTCGCGAGTTGGTCACGGGGTGTGTCGCGGGCTCCCCGCCTGGAAGGAATGCAAAAAAAAACCGGCCGCGGGCGCCGAAAATGGTGGTTTGTACCTTGAACGTGGTTTG
Organism: Prorocentrum cordatum; assembly: GCA_963575745.1. NCBI lineage: Eukaryota > Dinophyceae > Prorocentrales > Prorocentraceae > Prorocentrum > Prorocentrum cordatum. The sequence goes on from CAUYUJ010003734.1 coordinate 40,126, forward strand.
GGTCGAAGGTGGGTCGCGGGTGGGTCGCGGGGTAGGTCGCGGGTGGATCGCGGGTGGGTCGCGGGTGGGTCGCGGGTGGGTCGCGGGTGGGTCGCGGGGTGGGCCGCGGGCGGGTCGCGGGGTTGGGTCGCGGGGTGGGTCGCGGGGTGGGTCGCGGGGTGGGCGCGGGGTGGGTCGCGGGGTGGGTCGCGGGTGGGTCGCGGGGTGGGTCGCGGGTTGGGTCGCGGGGCGCGGGGTTGCGGGTGGGACGACGACAACAAACAACAACAACAACAACAACAACAACAACAACAACAACAACAATTACTAGCACGTGGGGACACTCCGTTCTCACCAGTGCCAGGGTTTTCATAGGAGGCGGGCAATACCCCCACTTTGTGGGGGGGCCGGTTCAAGCTCTACCAAATTTCCAAACGACTCTTCGCCACCACCCACACCCAGCTTCCCGCCCTATGACGTTCGGACACTTCACTTCGTGGCATGCGGACGACCGTGGCTACTATTCAGGGCCCCGCGGCCGACGACGACGGCGTGCGCGCGCGAAGAAAAAACGAATGTGTCCCGCATGGTATTATTTGACAGGGATGATGGCCCTGGCAGGTGCGCAACCGTTGTTGCAGAAGTTCGAAAAAGTTGCTCGCAAAAGCCCGTTTGACAGAAATGTTTAAAAAGTGTTGGGTTTCCTACGAATCCGCAAGAGCGCGCGGGATGAGATTTTGACAATTTTTTGTTGAAAAACCATTGGTTTTTTGATGTTTTTATGTTAAAATCGCTGCGAACACTAAGGTTTTGGAAGGATTTCGTCTTGCGCGCGCGAATGTCCACTTTACCTTATTTTTTGCAAGGGATTCTTGAAATTTGATTATATTAGAACAAGAAATGTCATTTTCTATTGTTTTTTGCAAGGGAAAGCGGATTACAACAAAACAACCGGATCCTGTACACATCGTTTTGCCTGAGGTTTCTTCACGAAAATGATGAAAACGTGGCTGCGGCCTAAGCGCGGCGGGGGGGGCGCGCACCAGGGGGCCCAACAATAATTATTCTTTAGAAGTAATAATATTCAACAACAACAACAACACCAACACCAACAACAACAACAACAACAACAACAACAAGAACAAGAACAATCACGACAGCAGCAACAACAAAAACAACAACCAACAACAACAACAACAACAACAACAACAACAACAACAACAACAACAACAACAACAGCAGCAACAACAACAACATCAACAACAACAACAAAAACAACACCATCAACAACACCAACAACAACAACAACAACAACACCAACAACAACAACAACACTTACAACAACACCAACACCACCAACACCACCAACAACAACAACAAACACAAACAACAAACAACAAACAATAAACAACAAACAACAACAAACAACAACAAACAACAACAACGAGAATCCGCACCGCGGAATTCCACTTCAGCCACGCACCCAGGGACAGTGAATGACCGTTCGGCCCCTCACTCTGGTATGAGCACGCCCCGTGATCCGACTCAAACACCACTGCAAGGTGCTCGCGGTGTGCACACTCACGACCACTTCCTAATGTTTTTGGATAGGGATGGTGGGGGTGGGGCGGGCTCTCATTATGTCTGGTCGACTGCCGGGCAAGTGGTGGAGGGGGTGTTCGTCAGTCCGGACCAGTGGTGACCCCCCCCCGCGACGGTGAAGAATGGGGCTGGAATTGGAAGAACTCTAAGCCAACTTTGCCTAAAGGGCTGGTAGGGTGATGGGGGAGCGCGCGGACTTGCATTGTCTTGCCAGGGCAGCAGCCGCACTCGCTGGCAGGAGTTTCCAACCGCCCTGCGCGGGATGGCTTTACAGCGTTACGCTTCCGACATTTCGTAACGTTTTGCGATTTGTGCTGTGGTCGCGACTTCATCGGCCAGTGATGTTTTATATCATGGACGGCTGAGGGGTTCATGAAGTGAGTGCTGTTTGGTGGCTGTTAGTGGTTGTTGGTGATTATGCCGGGGGGCGGGGGGAACGCGGCATGGTAATGAGGAGAAGGACGAGGAGGAGAAGGAGGAAGGAATCTGGATCGAGGAGGGGGATGATGATGATGATGATGATGCTGATGATGATGATGATGCTGATGATGATGATGATGATGATGATGATGATGATGATGGTGGTGGTGGGTGGTGGTGGTGGTGGTGGTGGTGATGATGATGATGATGATGATGATGATGGATGAGGAGGAAGGAGGAGGAAGGAAAGAACAAGGAGGAGGAGGGAGGAGGAGGGAGGGGGAGGAAGGGGAGGAGGAGGATGTGGGAGGAGGAGGAAGAGGAGGGACGAGGGAAGAGGTAAAAGGAGAGGAAGAGGAAGAGGGAGGGTGAGGATAAGGACGAGGAGTAATGATGAGGAGGGGGGTGGATGGGCTGTGAGGAGGAGGAGGAGGAGGAGGAGGAGGAGGAGGAAGAAGGGGAAAAGAGGAGGAGGAGGAGGAGGAGGAGGAGGAGGAGGAGGACAACGAGGAGGAGGATCAGGATTGCGACCGCGAGGCTGCAGCCGGCCAGCTGGCGGCCCCCGCAGCCATGGCTGGGCTGCAGGAGGGGATGGGTGGGGGGAGACAGGATCGTCCTGGGCCCCACGCGCCCATGCCCCCTCCTCTGTCGCCGCCTCCTCCCCCCCACCTCCTCCTCTGCCTCGCCCCCCTCCTCCTCCTCCTCCCCTCCTCCTCCTCCTCCTCCTCCTCTTCCTCCTCCTCCTCCTCCTCCTCCTCCTCCTCCTCCTCCTCCTCCTCCTCCTCCTCCTCCTCCTCTCCTCTCCTCATCCTCCTCCTCCTCTGCCTCTACCTCCTCCTCGGCCCCCTTCCCCTCAACCTCTCGATTTACTTCTCTACATCCTCCTGTTCTTCTTCCTCCTTCTGCTCCTCCTCCTCCTCCTCCTCTTCTGCCTCGGTCTCCTCTTTCTCGTCTTTATGTGGACCTGCTGCCGCCGCCCCTCGTACACTTTCTCCTCCTCCTCCTCCTCCTCGCTGTCGCCCCTCCCCCTCCCCCTCTTCGTCCTCCCTTATCCTCCTCATCTTCCTCCTTCATGGGAATGAAAGGCGGAAGGAGGGAGGGAGAAGGGGAAACTGATGAGGAGAGAGGGTAAGGGCAAATGTGTGGAATGGAGAGGTGAGGTATACCATTCGCCCTACGGCGCGTCGGCGCTGCATGCGCTCAGGCGGGCACAAGCAAACAACTACTTCATCAGCAAGGGCACGTATCCCATCAGCACCACATATTCGAAGAGCGCGTGGGTGTAAATATTTAGCCCGTTCTATCCGGGCTCCCTTTGTTTTCCGAACGTGCATGTCGGTCACTGGCGTCAGGGCCTCACGGTCGAATGCATGATTCCGCAGTGGACTCTGCTCCCCGCTTTGGGCAGCTTTGCAGTACAGATCCACTTTGTGCTTGAGCAACGTATCGGTGATGGGCTTCTGCTGTGTTCTCAGGGTTTCCTCGTGATTTCAGACGCAGGGTAGCATATAATGCGCAATCATTGACCCCGCTGGTAGACCTCAGCATCCAGGACTGATCCCCTTCAATCGTCTTCGCCCTGCAGTGTTCAACCAGACGGTGCCGAGGCACTACAACATCTTTGGCACCACAGTTGCGTTGAACAGCTTCACGACTGCCCTGTCTTAAGGCATCGAGGTGTTGCCGTGCGCGTGCCTCCGATTCGTGAAAGTGGCGAAGCCCATGCTGGCTCGCCTCGTTTTCGCTGCGTTTACCTGGCCATCGCTACTGGTTGTGGTGCCCAAGTAAGACAATGTGTCTGTAGCCTCGATGATTTTACCTGTTGGCATGCGAACGCGCCCATCGCATCGGTTTCTTAGCAGTCGCGGCTTGCCCCAGTGCATCTCAAGACCCTTTTTTTTGGCATATTCGCAAACTGTTTTAAGCTATGTTTCCGCCTGTCAGCACCCACGCCTGCTCGTTCTGCCCCCGCAGAACGCGGGGTGGGGACGGGGGGAGGAGGGACGATGGAAGGGGAGGGGGGGTGGGCGTGGGCAGGGGACAGAACGAGGGGAAGCAGGTAGTTGGGGTGATGATGATGATGAAGACGACGATGACGACGAGCATGATGAGGAGGAGGATAATCACGACGACGATGACGATGGCGACGATGATGACGATGCCGATGACGATGATGAGGATGATGATGAGGAGGATTCTGATGACGATGACGATGTCGATGACGATGACGATGGCGATGATGATGACGATAACGATGATGATGCTGATGATGATGACGATGATGCTGCCGATGATGATGCTGCTGATGATGATGCTGATGAGGATGTGGACAAGGATGGTGATGACGGTGATGATGATGCTGATGATGATGATGGTGATGATGATGAGGATGAGGATGAGGATGATGATGATGATGATGATGATGATGATGATGATGATGATGATGATGATGATGATGATGATGCTGATGATGATGATGATGATGGTGGTGGTGGTGGTGGTGGTGGTGGTCGTGGTAATGATCATGCTGAGGAGGAGGATGAAGAGGATGAGAAGGAGGAGGAGAAGCAGGCGGAGGAGGAAGAGACGGATATTATTGCTCAGAGTCTCCGAATCGCAGGAGCGTGCCGTACGGTTCCAGATGTTATTGAGTAGGATTATGATGTTGATGTTGAGGATGATGATCACGATGCTCCTTCTGCTGCTGCTGATTACGATGCCATTCAGGAGTTGAAACCGATGCAGTGTGTGAGCAGAGGGGGAGTAGGAGGGGAACGACGGTGATGATGACGGTGATGGTGATGATTATAACGATGCCGATGAGGAGAAATATGATGTTGCTGATGATGATGGTGGTGATCATGATGAGGAGGAGGAGGAGGAGGACGAGGAACATGATCAGGCTGGCAACGATGGCGATTACAGGAGGACGTGCAAGGTTTTGGAGCATGACGGGAACGGATTGTTGGGGACGGTAGTGATTATGGTGATGCTGATGGTGGGGATGACGACGAACGCAATGCTTATTGCAATGCTGCGGATGCTGATCATGACAATGACAATGATGACTAATGATAACGATAACAATGGTGATGCTGATGATGATGGCGATGATGATGATGATGCTGATGATGATGATGCTGATGATGATGATGATGATGAAGATGATGATGATGCTGATGATGATGATGATGATGCTTATGCTTATGCTTATGATGCTGCTGATGATGATGATGATGAGGATGGTGATGATGATGATGATGATGATGATGATGATGATGATGATGATGATGATGGCGATGGCGATTGGTGATGACGATGGACGATGGTGATGGTGGAGGGTGAGGATGAGGCTGCGGACGAGGATGAAGAGTATACTCACGGACTGGGAGGATACAGGGGAATATGTGGATAATCGATGATGGCGATGATGGTGAAGAGAAGGATGAGGAAGGACCGGGAGGATGAGCACGAGAATGAGAGGGAGGACGATGGACTGTTGTATTGCCATGCCCCGCGGCGGTGATGCGTGCCATGGCTTCATCCTCTGCGCTCTCCTCCCTTATCCTCCTAATGGTGCGCGCTCGGCCTCCCTAGTCGGCCTTCCTCCCTTCTCGCCCTCTTCCTCCTCGAATGGGGGGAATGGTGATGAAGAAGATGAGGGCGATAATGAAGATCAGGAGGAGGAAGACGCCGATAATGATGCTGCTGACTATGATGATGATGACGATGAGGATGATGATGTGTTGACGACGATAATGATGATGCTGATGATGATGATGAGGATGATGGTGATGGCCGTGGCGGCGGTGGTGATGGTGATGAGGATGAGGATGAAGATGAGGATGAGTTTGAGAATGTCGGAGAAGGGTGAGACGATTCAGGGGAATAAGAGTACGATGATGAAGACGATGCATGGGATGGAGAGGACACGCTGGACGAGGATGATGATCTTGAGGCTGAGGAGGAGGAGGAAGAGGACGACGAAACGAACGGTGATGATGCTGCTTTTGATGATGATAATGCTGCTAAGCGGGGTGTGGACGCAGAGGCGAATCAAGTTCATGACCAGGAGTTTGTGGGTCATGATGAATAAACAGGTTGTGATATTTGAGGACGATACATTTGATCGATGAGCATGCGGATGGAAGGAATACTGAGACACTGGTGCTGATGATAGCGGCGATGTTCGCATCGGGTGGCGGGGTGGCGATCATGATCATGCGAGTGACGTTGACCATGTATGACTGGTATTGGAGAAAATGAGTGTGGAGAAGGGCGATGACAAGGAATATGTATGGTGATGAATGTATGGTGCTGCTGATGCTGTTGATGAGGAGGAGCGTGATGAGGAATATATGGAGGTTGGCAAGGATTGTGTTTGATGGGTTCTTGAGTGTGGAGGATGGATGCGGACGAGGAAAAGGAGGATTCTGACCAGACGTATGATTGATGATCTGTCTGACGGAGAGGACACAGTATTGAGGATGAGAAGGATGAGGACAGGGCTGGGTTGGGTGAGGGGTTTTGGGGTTGGGCCGAGGAGGACGAGGAGGAGGAAGCGGAGGAGGAGGCGGCGTTGCTGATGCTGATGCTGCTGATAATTGTGATAAGGAGCCGGAACAGGAGCAGGAGGAGGAGGAGGCGGAAGAGGAGGAGAATGAGGATGATCATGATGATGATGCTGATGATGACGATGATGATGATGCTGCTGATGATGAGAATGATGATGCTGATGATGATGAGGATGATAATGAGTTGGTGACGAAGATGGTGATGATGATGATAATGGTGATGGCGGGGATGGTGGTGATGGTGATGGTGATGCTGATGAGGATGAGGATTAGGATGAGTTTGAGAATGTGAGAGGAGGATGAGACGATTCAGGGGAATAACAGTACGATGATGGAGATGATGTGGTGGATTGAGAGGACATGGTGGACGAGGATGATGATCTTGAGGCTTGGAAGGATGACGAAGCGAACGGTGATGATGATGATGATGATGACGATGATGATGATGATGATGAGGATGATGATGATGATGATGATGATGATGACGATGCTTCTGATGATGATATTGCTTCTAACCGGGGTGTGGACGCAGAGGCGAATCAAGTTCATGACCATGAGTATGTGGGTCATGATGAAGAAAACAGGTTGTGACAGTTGAGGACGAGTTATTTGATGAATGAGAATGCGTATGGAAGCAATACTGAGACACCGGTGATGGTGATAGCGGCGATGTTCGTATCGGGGAGCGGAGTGGCGATCATGATCATGCGAGTGACGTTGACCATGTATGACTGGTATTGGAGACTGAGTGTGGAGAAGGGCGATGACAATGAATATGTATGGTGATGAATGTATGGTGGTGATGATGCTGTTGATGAGGAGGAGCGTGATGAGGAATATATGGAGGTTAGCAAGGATTGTGTTTGATGGGTTCTTGAGTGTGGAGGATGGATGCGGACGAGGAAAAGGAGGATTATGACCAGACGTATGATTGATGATCTGTCTGACGGAGAGGACACAGTTTCGAGGATGAGAAAGATGAGGAAAGGGGTTGGTTGGGTGGGGGGTTTTGGGGGTGGGACGGAGGAGCAGGAGGAGGCGGCGTTGCTGATGCTGATGCTGCTGGTAATTGTGATAAGGAGGGGAAATAGGAGCAGGAGAGAGTACGGAAGAGGAGGACGCGGAGGCGGGGGAGGAGTCATGATGCTGGTGATGACGATGATGATGATGATAATGATGATTATGATGATGATTGATAGTGATTATGATGCTGCTGCTGATGATGATGATGGTAGTGATGGTGATGGTGATGGTGATGGTGATGGTGATGGTGATGGTGATGGTGATGGTGATGGTGATGGTGATGGTGATGATGATGATGCTGATGATGATGATGATGATGATGATGATGATGATGATGATGATGATGATGTTGAGGATGATGTAAAAGAGGAGGTCGAATATGATTATGACTATGATGAAGATGTATGATGATGAGGACGAGAAGCAGGAGGAGGAGGAAGAGGAGGAGGAGGAAGGAAGAGAAGGAGGAGGGAATGGGGAGTGCCAGGGCCTCCCGCCCATGCTCGACATCCCGGTGCCAGCGGTTCCGGACCCGCTGGAGGTGCTGCGGCAGAAGCAGGCGAGTTGGTCTCGCGGCCATTCACTGCCCGTCGCTGCGGTGCTCCATGGTTGTCGTCGTCGTCGTTGTTGACTTCTCATTTCTGAGGAATAATTAACGTTGATCCCCCCCACCGGTGCATACTGTTTTTTCTCCATCAAAGTGTGCCCCTCGACGCTCGCACCCTGTTTCTTATCAGGGAAAGTCTTGAGGCTCAAACTGGACCCCTGGCCCCCGGGTTACAACAACAACGGCTCCCGCCTGAGACTTCCTCACAATTCAGCCAGGACCCCCGCTCCTGCCCGAGACTTCCTCGCATTTTATTCAGGAATCGCGCTCTCGCTGGGGGCTCCCTTACAATTTATTCAGGAATCGCTCTCCCGGCGCTCTGGAGTCGCGCTCTCGCTGGAGACTTGCTTGCAATTTACTGAGGAATAGCGCCCTTGCGTTGGAATTTCTTCCAATTTACTCAAGCGCCGCGCTCCCGACACCCAGGCACCCAGCAGTCGCCTTTCGCTTGGGACTCCCTCACAGATTACCTAGAAATCGGGATCTCGCTGCCCTTCATGGCCCCGTTGCAACCCTTCGTGGCCCCCTCGCTTTGTTTCGTGGCCCCGTTGCAGCCCTTCGTGGCCCCCTCGCTGTCCTTCGTGCCCCGTTGCAGCCCCTCGTGGCCTCCTCGCTGCCCTTCGTGGCCCCGTTGCAGCCCTTCGAGGCCCCCTCGCTGCCCTTCGTGGCCCCGTTGCAGCCCATCGTGGCCCCCTCGCTGCCGTTCGTGGCCCCCTCGCAGCCCGTCGTGGCCCCGTTGCAGCCCTTCGTGCCCCCTCGCTGCCCTTCGTGGCCCCGTTGCATCCCTTCGTGGCCCCCTCGCTGCCCTTCGTGGCCCCACATATGTATGCCGTTCGTGGCCCCCGCTCGTTCGCGCCCGTGGTGGCCCCATATGCATGCCCTTCGTGGCCCCGCTGTCGCCGTTTGTGGCCCCCTCGCTGCCCTTCGTGGCCCCGTTGCTGCCCTCAGTGGCCCCGTCTTTGCCCTCCGCGGCCCAGTACACGTATGCCCTTCGTGGCCCCCGCTCGTTCGCGCCCGTTGTGGCCCCATGTGCATGCCCTTCGTGGCCCCGCTGTCGTCCGTCGGTGGCCCCCTCACTGTCCTACCTGGCCCAGTTGCTACCCTCAATAGCCCCATCGTTGCCTTCTGTGGCCCCGCATTATCTGCCCTTCGTGGCCCCCGCTCGTTCGCGCTCTTCGTGGCCCCATACGCATTCCTTTCGTGTCCCCGCTGTCGCCCGTCGTGGCCTACTTCGTGTCCTTGTGGCCCTGCTGTCTTTCTCTCTCGCTCTCGCTTTCGCTCGTCGTCGTCGTCGCCGTCGTCGTCGTCGTCGTCGTCGTCGTCGTCGTCGTCGTCGTCGTCGTGGTCGGTCCCCTGTCCGTCCCTCTTGGGGTCGGGTCGACGGTCCGCGGCCGCCCCGCCGATCAGCGCTGCCGCTGGCCAGGCCGACGGTCCGCGGCCGCCCCGCCGCTTGCCGGGGCCCGGCTTGCAGGGAAGAATGGTATACCCCCCAACAGGGGTTCGATCGAAGACGAAGAGGGCGGGTATCGAGGGTTTGGGAAATACGCGTTACTGGACACTCGAGCAGATAAGGGCGAACAGTCTTAAACTGTTGTTGTTGTTGTTGTTGTTGTTGTTGTTGTTGTTGTTGTTGTTGTTGTTGTTGTTGTTGTTGTTGTTGTTGTTGTTGTTGTTGAACTCTCATTCTTGAAGAATAATTATTGTTGATCCCCCCCCACCGGTGCACATTGATTTTTTTCGATTGAAGTGCCACCCCCGGGGCTCGCACCTTGTTTTTTCTCAAGGAAAGTCTTCCTGCTCAAACTGTGCCCCTGCCCCCCGGGCTACAACAACAACGGCTCCCGCCTGAGACTTCCTCGATTTTTACTCAGGACCCCCGCTCCCGCCTGAGACTTCCGCGCAATTTACTCAGGAAAGGCGCTCCCGTCTGAGACTTCCTCGCAATGTAATCAAGACCCCCGCTCCCGCCTGAGACTTCCGTGCAATTTACGTGGGAACGGCGCTCCCGCCTGAGACTTCTTCGAATTTTACTCAGGACCCCCGCTCCTGCCTGACATTTCCGCGCAATTGACTCAGGAACGGCGCTCCCGCCTGAGACTTCCTCGCAATTTAGTGAGGACCCCCGCTCCCGCCTGAGACTTCCGTGCAATTTGCTCAGGAACGGCGCTCCCGCTTGAGACTTCCTCGCAACTTAGTCAGGGCCCCCGCTTCCGCCCGAGATTTCCTCACAATGTACTCAGGACTGCGCTCTCGCGTGCGACGTCCTCACAAATTATTCTGGAATTGCGTTTCGGCGCTCAGGAACCACGCACGCGCCAAGGACGCCTTCACAACGTGGTATCTTCCCTCTTCCTTCGTCCTTCCCCCTCCCCTTCCTCCCACTCTCCCTCGTTCTTCCCCTCCTCCTCTTGCAGGGCCCGCGCCAATTCCAATGGCGGGCAGAGAGATGTACGCCCCCGAAGGATTGTCCGCCCGTTCCGGTTTGCCCGTACGTCTAAGCCCGCCGGCCCCAGCAAAGAGAAATAATCCCCCCGAAAGGGGTGTGATCGAAGACGAAGAGGGCGGGCATCGAGGGTGTAGGGTATACGTGTTGAATGACTCGCGGGCAAGTAAGAGCGTACAGCCTTAAAACGGTTGTTGTTGTTGTTGTTGTTGTTGTTGTTGTTGTTGTTGTTGTTGTTGTTGTTGTTGTTGTTGTTGTTGAACATTATTACTTCTAGAGAATAATTATTGTTGGGGCCCCTGGTGCGCGGCCCCCCCGCCGCGCCTAGGCCGCAGCCACATTTTCATCATTTTCGTGAGGAAGTCTCAGGCAAAACGGGTTGGTCCGGATCCGGTTGTTTTGTTACGGCCCGCTTTCCCTTGCAAACAAATAAGCTAAAGTGGACATTTCTTGTTCTAACATAACCAAACTTCAAGAATCCCTTGCAAAAAATAAGGTAAAGTGGACATTCGCGCGCGCAAGACGAAATCCTTCCAAAACCTTAGTTTCGTAGCGATTTTAACATAAAAACATCAAACAAACCAATGGTTTTTCAACAAAAAATGTCAAACTTTCATCCCGCGCGCTCTTGCGGATTCGTAGGAAACCCAACACTTTTTAAACATTTCTGTCAAACGGGCTTTTGCGAGCAACTTTTTCGAACTTCTGCACAACGGTTGCGCACCTGCCAGGGCCATCATCCCTGTCAAATAATACCATGCGGGACACATTCGTTTTTTCTTCGCGCGCGCACGCCGTCGTCGTCGGCCGCGGGGCCCTGAATAGTAGCCACGGTCGTCCGCATGCCACGAAGTGAAGTGTCCGAACGTCATAGGGCGGGAAGCTGGGTGTGGGTGGTGGCGAAGAGTCGTTTGGAAATTTGGTAGAGCTTGAACCGGCCCCCCCACAAAGTGGGGGTATTGCCCGCCTCCTATGAAAACCCTGGCACTGGTGAGAACGGAGTGTCCCCACGTGCTAGTAATTGTTGTTGTTGTTGTTGTTGTTGTTGTTGTTGTTGTTGTTGTTGTTGTTGTTGTCGTCAATGTCTTCGTCGTCAGCGTCGTCATGGTCGCCGTCGTGGTCGTCGAGGTGGTCGTCGTCGTGGTGTTGGCTGTTGTCGTCTTCGTCGGAGTCGCTGACGTCACCATCGTCGTCGTCGTCGTCGCTGTCGCCGTCGTCGTCGTCGTCGTCGTCGTCGTCGTCGTGGTCGTTGTCGTTGTTGTCGTTGGGGTCGCCAACGTCGTCTTCGCCCGCTTCCCATGCGCTCCTTCCCTCTCTCTCTCTGGTGTTCGCCGCCGTTGTCGTCGTCGTCGCCGTCGTCGTCGTCGTCGTCGTCGTAGGAGTGTCCGGAGTCTGAGTCGGGGGAGGCGTAGGAGGAGGATGAGGGGGAGAGGAAGGATTGGGAGAAGGACCAGGAGGGACAAGGGAGCAATGGAGGGGGAGTATGTGGAGGAGGAGGAGGAGGGGGAGGAGGAGGAGGAGGAGGAACAGCGGAGGAAGAGGAGGAAGAGGATCAATGGGCGAGGAGGAGGAGGAAGAAGAATAGAAGGAGGAGGGGGAGGAGGAGGAGGAGGAGGAGGAGGAGGAGGAGGAGGAGGAGGGGGAAGGGTGAGATGGGGATGGGGGCTGGGGAGACTAGGGAAAGGACACGGGACGGGATGGGGATGAGGCAGGAGGGGTCGTGGGAGCGGGATCAGCGGGCGGAGGTCAAGAAGGACGTGGAGGCGGACGGCGACAAGATTGGGCGGACGAGTGTGGGGACGGGGAGACGGGAGGGAACGAAGTGTGGCAGGAGAGGATGGGATGACGCGCTCCTCCCATTCGGACAGCGGGCCAGGAGCTGGAGAAGATAAAGGCGGATCGCGCCAAGCAGCTGAAGCGGGGACCAGGTCTCCTCCTCCCTCCATCCCTTCCTTCCTCCCTCCCTCCCTCCCACCCACCTACCCTCCTCGTCCTCGATCCTCGTCCTCTGCATTCCTCCTCCTCTTTCGTCTTCTTCTTCTTCTTCACCTCCTTCTCCTTCTCAGTATTATCATTGTTCTCATTATTCATATGTTTATTACTCTTACTTTTCTTATTATGTTTCTTCTTATTACTTGTCTTATTATTCTTCCCCCTCCTCCTCCACCTCCATCCCTCTCGCTCCCTCCTTACTCATCTGTCTTATCCGTCTCCTCTATCCTTCCCTTCCTGCCTCCTTATCCTCTTTCTTCTCCTTCCTCCTCCTCGTCGTCCTCCGCCCTTCCTCCTCTTCCCTCATTACTCTCCTCCTCCCCCTTCCTCCTCCTCCCTCCTCTCTCAGTACATCGGTGGTGTATTTTGGGTTACTCTGGTGTCTCCTCCTCCTCCTCCTCCTCCTCCTCCTCCTCCTCCTCCTTCTCCTCTCTCATCCTCTCTCCTCCTCTTCGTCCCTCATCCTCTCTCCTCTCTCTTTCCTCTTTCCTCCTCCTCCCTCCCTCCTTCCTTCCCTCCCCCTCCCTCCCTCCTCCCGGTCGTTTTCAACATGTGGCTCTCGCCAAAGCGCAGCGTTGTGCACATTCTTGTCAAAAGCCTCCGGCAGTGCCACACATGGAGGCCAGTGCATTTTTGAAACTGTGGCTCTTGCCTGGCGATTCCTCCACAAACATGCCACATCTCTAATCATATGAAATTATACCCGTGCGGCAGAGGACCCTAAACAGCTTTACGCAGTCACGACGGGGACCACGATGGGGGATTCACGATGGTGGGCCACGGTGCGGAGCAACGACAGGGGGTGATCGGAATAGGGACGGGGATAGGATTGGGGTGGGGATAAGGGATACAGGGTTGGGGTAGGAACAGGGATAGGGATAGAGGCATAGGCACAGGGATAGGCACAGGGATAGGGATGACCAACGAGATAAACAATGGGATGGTTTGGGCCACCTAACAGGGGTTACAACACGTTTGCTTTGCAATTGCGGGGCCGATACATTTGCAAGACAACTTACTATCATTTGCCGTCTCTGTTCTCCGTTGTCGCGTCTTTTCGCTCGCAACCCGCTTTTGCTGTTCGAATCCTCTGGTCTGCGGCGGGCGCAGGGGTGGGTGAATTCATGACTTTTGGCGTGCCCTGTCTCTCTCAGGCCACGGTCCATTTCATGAGTTTGCCTATTGCAGGTCTGTTCTCGGAGTGTTCCTGGTTTGCCTGGCGACTCTTTGCACTGCATGGCGGATGAGGTTGAGTTGATAGTGTGGCGGTTGGTTGTCGAATGGCAGCCCAGCTCAGTGCGGCAACTTCTTGGGTCGAAAGACAGCCCAGCTCAGTGCGGTAACTTCTTAGGTGGAAAAACAATGGGATACAAAGGGAGGCAACGGGATAGAATGGGAGACAGTGGGAATCAACGGGAGACGAATGGAGGCAGCGGGAGGCAGCGGGAGACAATGGGAGACAACGGGAGGCAACTTCACCCTGCCGATGTCGGTTCCAGCAGTGCCGGCAACTTAGTGTTCTTACGTCGGCTATTTTGAGGAATCGGATGAGTCCTCCGAGGTTTCGCCACGTTGCCGCCCGTTGCCACCCCGCTGCCGCGCAACGCGCTTGGGGTCCGCAAAGGTTTCGCCACGACACCGCCCGTTGCCGCCGTGTTGCCGCCCACCGCGCTTTGGGGGGTGCGCCGAGGTTTCGCCCCGTTGGCGCCCGTTGCCGCCTTGGTGCCGCCCACTGCTCCTGGGGGGTCCGTCGAGGGTTCGCCACAGTGCAGCCCGTTGCCGCCTCGTTGCAGCCCCCTTCGCTTGGGGGGTCCGCCGACGTTTCGCCACGTTGCCGTCCGTTGCCGCCTCGTTGCCGCGCACCGCGCTCGGCGGATCCGCCGAGGTTTCGCCGCGATGCCGCCCGTTGCCGTCTCGTCCGCCGAGGTTTCGCCACGTTGCCGCAGGTTGCCGCCTCGTTGCCCCCCACCGCACTTGGGGTGTCCGCCGAGTTTCCGCCACGTTGCCGTCCGTTGCCGCCACGTTGCCGCCCACCGCGCTTGGCGGGTCCGCCGAGGGTTCGTCTCGTTGCCGTGCGTTGCCGCCTCGCCGCCTCCCACTGCGCTTGGGGTGTCCTCCGAGGTTCCGCCGCCACGTTGCCGCCCGTTGTCACCCCGCTGGCGCCCACCACCTCGCTTGGCGGGTCCGCAAAAGGTTTCGCCACGATACCGCCGTGGCCGCCTCGTTGCCGCCCGCCGCGCTTGGGGATTCTGCCGAGGTTTCGCCCCGTTGGCGCCGCTTGCCGCCTTGTTGCCGCCCACTGCTCCTGGGGGGTCCGCCGAGGCTTCGCCACGTTGCCGCCAATTGCCGCCTCGTTGCCGCCAACCGCGTTTGGCGGGCCCGCCGAGGTTTCGCCACGTTGCCGCCCGTTGCCGCCTCGTTGCCGCCCACCGCACTTGGGGGTCTCCGCCGAGGTTTCACCACGTTGCCGCCCGTTGCTGCCGCGTTGCTTTCCACCGGGCAAGAGGGTGTCCGCCGAGCCACGTTGCCGCCCGTGCCGCCTCGTGGGCGCTCGTGGGCCTCCCGTGCTCTTGGCGGGTCCGCCGAGCCACGTTGCCGCCTCGTGGATGCTCGTGGGCGCCCCGTGCGCTTGGGGCGTCCGCCGAGGCTTCAACACGAGAGTCCGCCGATGTTTCGCCACGTTTCCGCTCGTTGCTGCCACGTTGCCGCCCACCGCGCTTGGCGGATCCGCCGAGGTTTCGCCACGTTGCCGCCCGTGCAGCCTCGTGGGCACTCGTGGGCGCCCCGTGCTCGTGGCGGGTCAGCCGACGTTTCGCCACGTTGCCGTTTGCTGCCCCTCGCGGGGGCTCGTGGGCACCTCGTGCGCTGGGTGGGTTCGCCGAGGTTTCACCACGTTGCCGCCCGTACTGCTTTGTGGGCGCTCGTGGGGTTTCCGTGCGTTGGGGGTGGATCCGCCGAGGTCGCGTCACGTTGCCGCCCGTGCCACCTCGTGGGCGCTCGTCGGGCCTCGTTCGCAGAGCTTACGCCACGGCGCGTTGCGTGCACCACCTAGTTTACACCACGTAGCTTGCATCGCATCGCTTGCGCTACGCACACACACCACACCTCACTGCTTGCACAGCCTTTCCCCCACTGCCAGTCCACACCTGATTCCACATGTATAGGCACATGCATCTATGTGTATATGTGTGTGTATGTATGCATGTATGTATGCATGTATGAATGTATGCATGTATATAAATGTGTATATGGTTGTAGGTGGTTGTACGTTTGTATGTGCATACGTATGTATATACGTTGTCTGCATGTATGTGCATATGTATGTATCTACGTTCTAGGTAGGTATATCTGTATATATGTGCATATAAGTATGTATGCATGCATGTATGCATGTATGTATATATGTATGCATGTATATATGTATGTATGCATGCATGGGTGCTTGTGTATACTCATGTATAGACGCACACACATCACAAATGTGTGTACACGCATACATGTCCTACACTACGCGGCAGCGCTTACATTCCGCACTCATATCAAACCGAACAGGTTTCACGTCCACATCTCGTGCACGACATCTATCACACCACATAGCTTGCATCGCACATGTTTTGCTCCCACACGGTGCCAGGACTCACAGTTTGGGGTCCACGCTGGCTGGCACTTCAACAGACAGGCTGTTCATGGAACAGCTACACGGATGGACGGCTTTTCGTGTTCAATGGGGCTCCCGCTGAGATTTCGTTCGGTGTCTGGATCGAGAGTTCAAGCACTGCGAAGCAGCTCCGCAGATGGAGATCGGTGTTGTTTCAAGGTGGGCTGTCGTTGGGCAAGTTCTCCGATCCTGCATTCGCGCCGTGTCGAACACCCCTCAGGTCGAAGGGTGGAGGGCGGATCCTTTCAAAAAAGAGCTCCTGCTTGGATTGCGGGCCCATGGGGCGCTCGTCTTTCCATGGGGGCCACGCCCCGCAGTGAGACATACTGCTTGTAGGGCCTCGTGAAAAAAAAGGCGACTTGCGACGGCAGGCTGCGTTGCAGGATCTTCGATGCCTCTCGAGTTCACTCTGGTCGCTCCTCGTCATCGCCGTCCTCCTTCCTCCTCCTCCTCCTCCTCCTCCTCCAACTGCTCCACTCGTCGTCTCTCCTCCCTCCTTCCTCCCTCCTTTCTCCTCCCTCCTCCCTCCTCCTCCTTTCTCCTCTCTCCCGTCCCCCTCCTTGTTTTGTCCTCGTCGTCGTCGTCCTCCTCCTCCTTCTCCTCCTCCTTCCCCGATCTCTCTCTTCCTCTCTTCCTCCTCGCTCTCCCCCTCTCCCGCCGCCCGCCTCCCTCCGCGCCTCCCTCCTCGCATCCCCGTCCCAGGGGTGGCGGCCCTGGTGCAGGGAGCCCTGAAGCGGGCGCAGACCACGGCGACCGCCAACAAGAAGCCAGAGGAACGTTCGTCCGGTAGGGGGGAGAGGGGGGGGGATCGTCGTCGTCGTCGTCGTCGTCGTCGTCGTGGTGGTGGTGGTGGTCGTCGTCGTCGTTGTGGTCATCGTCGTTGTCGTAATCGTGGTGTCGTCGTCGTCGTCGTCGTCGTCGTCGTCGTCGTCGTCGTCGTTCGTCATCGTCGTGGTCATCGTCCTCCTCTTCTCTTCCTCGTCCTCCCCCTCCGTACGCCCTGAAGGGCAGAGGTCATGTGTGAAAGTGGTACTGTTTGTTTGAATATGTTTTTGGCTCCCAGGGGCGCTTCCTGGGCCCCAGGGCCTTCGAAGACGACTCGGGACGAAACGCTGGTCCTTGGGTCGTGTAGGCAGCTCGGAACGGGCTCTGGTGAAGTTTGTATGCTTGGAGCACGGGCGGGGCAGCAGCGCGCTGCGACGTCGTCTCTTGCAGACCTGGTGCTGTCTTGGCACGTGTGTTCGGGCCGCCCCCTCAAGACATTCGAAATGAGGCAACACATGGAGCGCTGGCCCCGGGGAGGGCCACTGGGCGCAGGACCTGTTTCCTTCTTGCCAAACCGTCGGGTTCCCAGAGAGTTATCCGAGAAAAGTTGATTATCGCCGCCAGTCGAAAGAGGAGGAGGAGGTGGAGGAGGAAGAGGAGGAGGAGGAGGAGGAGGCGAAGGAGAAGGAGGACGAGGAGGAGGAAGGAGGAAGAGGAGGTGGAGGAGGAGGGACCAATGAGGAGACGGAGGATGAGGAGAGGGAGCACGACGCGACTCGTACGATCACTTCTCTTGCGAGCCACAGACAGCAAGCATGCAGCATGCGTTGCGGGCCAGTGGACGAGTCGCTCCGATGAGCGAGGCCGCTCTGTTGCCACGCCGTTCAGCATCGGCTCCAGGGCAAAGGTGGTCGTGCATCCGTGGCAGTGCGTCCGTGTCAGCTTCAGCGGGAGGAGGAAGACAGCGAGCCCAACGCGACTCCAACGAGGGCTTCTCTTGTGTCTCAAGACTAGCTAAACATATGATGTGTTTCGGGTTGGGGGACGTGCTGCTCCGTCCAGAATTGGCCGAAGCAGGACACTCTTCCAGAGCGAAGGTTGTCGTGTATCACGGCAGTATGCGGACGCCGTGAACGCGCTGCGCGAGAAGTGCATTCATCCGCGAGCCTGTTGGGATCTTTGGGGGGCCTGTTGGGGCCTCTTGGGGCCGTCTCGGGCGCGATGGCCCTCTCGTGGAGAGGCTCGGCTGAAGCATCTCGGCGCGTCTGGGAAGGCATCGCTGGAGGCTTCCGGGGGCGCCTCTTGCGGGCACATTGCGGCATCGGGGGGCGTCTTCTGAGCATCTTAGCGCCCTTGGGAGCTGGTTGGGCCTTGTCGAGACGGTCTGGGGGCATTTTGCAGCCGTCTTGGTGGCCATCTTCGGGAGGTGTGGGGTGGCTGAGGGGGTGGATTGGGGGGGGTGATAGGGGGGACGATCCACCGCTCCCCTCGCGGCCAGGGGGCAGACACGCCGTTGGAGGAAACTATCAGAAACCCGTCCAGGCAATCAACAGGCAGTTGCCCTTCGTCGCCCTCTTCCTCCTCCTCTGTGGACTCTGTGCGAGACAGATAACCCACCCCCACACCCACCAGGCTGATTTTTACATTTTTTCCGGAATGCTTGCGGACTCACTCGGCACGCCCCCCCACGGCGACGATTGCGAATCGCGACGTTACTGGTTTAACACATCGTTTTATCAAACCAGTATCGTTTCTATAAAACCGTATTTTATAAAACACGTTTCTGCGTTAATAAAATGGCGCTGATGCACGTACGCGAAGGTGTGATTTGAGCAATGTCCCAGGCAATTTCGTGCGCGGTCGTTTTTTGTTGTTGTTGAAGTTGTGGGTGTTTATACACATTTTTGGATTTATAGTAATGTCTTTCCCCAGCCCTCGGCGGTTGCGTCTTTCGCAAGTTGCCAGGGGCCTCTCTCGGGGCACATTCAGCTGACGATGGTTGCCGGGCCACAGTCTCTAGAGGGAAGCTTTGATCATCTAACATGTGATGAGATGTGTGTGGGGGTGGCTTGGGTCGCCTTCACCTGTCGAGTTGCCATCATTCATTAGACATGGCCCGCTGGGGAAAAAACAGAAGTGCTGAAGTTGCGGTGGTGGATCCGATCCTTCATCCCGCCAGGGTGTTCGGGTGCGTGGCAAGAATAATTTCGGTGGCGTGCCACCGCTGGCGCCGAAAGTGCCGCTGGTGCCGCATCTTCTAGCCGCGCCAGCCGTGACGAACCAGTTGACCGTTCAGGTGATGGAGCACAGCATCCTCCCTCGCCGCCGCGTGCACTTGAGGTGACGTGGGCCTTCATTGGCTTTTATGGTCGGCTGCACAATCCTCCTCTCTCTCTCCTCTCCTCTCCTCTCCTCTCCTCTCCCCTCCCTCCCCTCCCCTCCCCCTCCCCCCTCCCCTCCCCTCTCTTCCTCTCTCCTCTCCTCTCCTCTCCTCTTCTCTTCTCTCCTCTCTCTCCTCTTCTCTCCTCTCCCCTCCCTCGTCCTTCTCTTCCTTCGCCCTCCTCCTCCTCCTCCGCTGCCTCCTCCTCCTCCTCCTCCTCCGCTCCCTCCTCCTCCTCCTCCTCCTCCTCGTCCTCCTCCTCCTCCCCCTCCTCACCGCTCCTCCGCCCCACGGCACGAGGAGGACCTCGCCGCGGCGGCCGCCGCCAAGGCGGCGGAGGCGGCGAGGGCGGCGCAGCAGGCCGCCTCGGGGGGCGGCCCTGCGCGAGCGGGCCTCGCCGGCGCCTCGGGGCGGCTTCCGCGCCCCGTCGGCGGAGGCGGAGGAGCGCCTTCGCCGAGGAGGAGGAGGAGGAGGAGGAGGAGGAGGAGGAGGAGGGGGAGGAGGAGGAGGAGGTACCACGCAGTGGAAGGTACGACCCGAGTTGAGGAGCGCCCCCCAGCCGTGATGAAATCAGAAACCGCACTGCAGTCGATTATACGACGCAGCGCACAGTTCGACCGAGCACGCGACGTCCCGAACACACGCATCGAGCCTACGAACGATGCGGCGGAGACTATGCGATGCGGCTCGGGCATCGCACATGCAAGGGCAGGCCTGTGCGGGGATGAATGCCACGCACTATGCGAGAGATGGCCTGCTCCTCATTCGCGCGGCTGGCTGTCATTCAGAGCGTGGCCGTGGCACGCCCTCAACAGCTCGGGGTTGCGGCCCTGTTGCACTGAATCGGCCCCGCAGCTGAGACACACGAGCGTGCGACCGAAACGCTCCATGATGTGCTGCTGGCCCCGGAAGAATACAAGCTCGTCGTCCCCACCCCCCCGAGTCCAACCGAAGCAAGCCCACCCTGAACACCTCCTCCAAGGGCGGCCGCCTGCGAGGGCGCGCGTGAGGCTTCAACTTCGGCTGGTCCTGCTGCAGCTCGTGCGACCTGAACGGCCTCGCTCAGGAAGTCCCAGGTGTCTGGGCTGATACGGAAATAACTCTTTGCGGACGCCCGCTCCAGGGGGGAGGACGCGCACCCTCGCGCACGGAGTTCTCTGAGATACCTGGTCGTCCGAGCGAACCTGTTGCATTGAGTACATCGGTGCTCAGGCAAACTATGGCAAAGCCAAAACTCATGAGAGTCCAGCACAACCGACGGGACGACATAATCGCGAGGGGCCTGCGGCGGCGTCTCTGTTCTGGGCTGGATCTCGCCAGTCTTCCTAGCAGCGGCCTGGGACATCTAGGCAAACACTCTGGTATGGTCCTTCGCTGCTTTCAAATTCCGGAAGGACCTGGGCGGGGATGTGGAGGAGGACACCCTTCTTGGCAAAGTGGTCTGCCCACTCGTTGCCTAAGAAATCACAGTCCTCCGAGCCGGCACGGCCTGCAGATCTCCGTGAGCAGGAGCCCGTTCGAAAGCAGGCTGCTCCTGCCCTTGATACAGGCGATGCAGTCTTTTCCCAGACCAAGGCGTGGCTCGAGCAGGAGTCCGTCGCGGTGGCCTGCCACGCTTGGCCATGTCTCACGAGTTTTGAGATGGCCAGGAATTATGATAGCTGGATGGGCTGCAACCTCCAACGCCTTGAGCGCCGCATTATGTTCGGCCCTCGGGACGGATTGGACCTGGCCAGGTAAAGCGCCATAGATGGTCCGCAATACGATGCCTGATTCGTCGAGCTCAACAATAGCCCAACCGAACCTACTTAAACCTGGACTCGGCGACGACTGGCCAGACCCGTTCGCGCGCACACGCCGCCCCCACATCCCACGCCAGTCGCCCTCCCCCCCACATACATCGGATAGCTCCCTTCGGCAGCAGAGGGAGAAGGGCGGCAGGGGCGGCATCCCGAAATTAAGAACGAAAACTTCCGCTCCAGCCTGGCCATAATATTTATCACTGATGGCAGCTCTGAGCTCCAGCGCATCGTCGGGCACTTTTCCTTCCAGCGATTCCAACATAGCTTCGCGCCCACACCGCTGATGCGCTTCTGAGCCAACCGCTTGCTTACAAACAAATCTCAGCGGCGATCTACGGAATTGGATGGAGTGGAGGCGCTCTGGGGTTCAACCCCCCCCTGACCAGAGAGTTTGGAGGGCCCATCTTCGCCCCGCATCGGGGATGGACAGAACAGCGTTCCTCATCGCAACTCTCTTCTTGGCTGTGGGGGAGGTGCTGAAGAAGTCCCCCTGTCTGCCAACGACGCGACCCTTCCTCGAGGAATCGGCGCACATCACACAGACAAGCCTTAAGGAGGTCACGTGGCTCCCAAGATCGGACACAAGCACTGTCGGGGGCAGCGTCGTCCAGCCAACGCACAAAAGAGAAACCCAAACAGCGGAGATAGGACTTATAGCTCCAGTCCATGTCGCTTGCTTCCGCATCCTACTCTCGACGGCCTCCCAAGCGCGAGGGAGACGACTCGGCGCGACCTTATTCTCCCGCAGGAGCGAAGCAAACCTGAGAGCCCGAGGGACAGTGGAGTCAAACACTTGGTCGAACTTGTCGTCTTTTTGGGCTGCCAAAAACAACATACGCTTGAGGCTATGCTCCGTACATGCTTCCAGCAAACGCACGAAGCTCCAGTCCCCAGATATACCAGCGCCGTCGCCAGCTGCCGGTAGGAACTCCGTTCTCCAGAGAGCCTTGACGGCCTCTCCTGTTGGGTGCGTATTCCCCCTGACTTTTTTCTTTTTGGACATCAGCGTGCGCGGGCGAAGGGTTTCCTGCAGCCGCAGGGCACGAGAGCCGTGCATTTCGTGTCCAAGGTTTCTCATCGCTTGCCAAGCTTTGATGCCCGGATGCCGAACTAATTTGGCGAACCGATCGCGCCCGCGAATCGATTTAGCAACGAACCCTGACTTGCTAGCCTGCATTGCTAAGCCCAGCGGCCTCACCTCGTTACAGAACGTACGCGCCGCCAAGGCCAGCGTTCGGGCCGGATCTTCTCCTCCCCCAGCCCTGGCCCGCTCCCCCGACCAGCTGAAGCTCGCATCATCGACCAAATCTCTGCGCGTGACCGATGGATGGAGCTTCGTTGTATTCCTGCAGGCTACGGAACAAGAGCGCTGTCAACATATGGGTTGCAATCGAACAGCCAGCAAGGATCCCTTGGTTGGAGAGGGTGGGGATGGAGAGGGAGGCGGAGGCACGCAAGCACCTCGGCTGCAAGTAGGACTGGATCGTCGCCCATGCCAGCCTCATCGGAAACCCGTTCGCGCGCTTCATCTTGCAAACCTTGCAACGCAACAGTTTCGTAACGTTTGAGCATGTCAGCGAACACCGTTAAGTTATCTTCTCCTAGCTCGTGGGCCA
Organism: Prorocentrum cordatum; assembly: GCA_963575745.1. Classification (NCBI taxonomy): domain Eukaryota; class Dinophyceae; order Prorocentrales; family Prorocentraceae; genus Prorocentrum; species Prorocentrum cordatum. The sequence goes on from CAUYUJ010003734.1 coordinate 62,987, forward strand.
TTTCAGCCTCGAGGTTCAGCGAGAACGCGCTGCCCGACGATGACCTGCCAGCTTCCGCGCCCCAGAAGCATTCCGAATCGCAAGCTTCCATTCCGCCGCGGTGGGCCTACGGGCTCTCGGCCATATCCTGGGAATGGTTTTCAGAAGCGCGATTCAGCGGCACCCCCTTTTCGGTTTTGGCAGTCGAGCCAACTGCGTCAGGATGCGGCCAGACGGCCAAAAGAGCAGATATTCACAGCGCATTAGAATGCAGCCAGAACTCCGAGACCTTCGTCGCTAAGGAAGATCAGACTCATCGGCGCGAAACTGAACTGGTCAACCCCGGGCCCCCAGGGAAACTTCAGAATTGCACGTTTCAGGTCAGCGACCGAAAGCTCTGGGAGGGCGTCGCAGTCTTCGGCGTCTGGCGGCAAAGCAGGTGCAGGCGCATCATGCCACGTCCAGATCTTATCACATGCTCGCATCGCCTTGTCTGCAAGCTGATGTGGCTGGGCAGGTGCGTGCACTATTACAGTAGTATCACCCACTTCCTGCAAGGCCTACCCAGGCGAGTGACGGCGCGCAAACCTGGCTCCTTGCTCGAGGGAGTCGGCGGCCCAAGCTTTCCAGGCCGACGCTGACTTCTGCGACTGCTGCTCTTCTAAGAGCTGCCTTGGCTTCGACCGCATCTTAGGCAGCATCTACACTGTGGTCTCCAGGGTAGTCGATGCCCGGCAGGAACGGCGCCGCCGCCCAGCCTTCTCAATCACCCAGCACCTGCCGCTCCGTCGGCGCCTTCAACTTGAAGCGGCCGAGCTCGATCATCAGTTCGGTAAGCTTGCTGCGCAGCGCATTGCTCGCAGCGCCAGCCTCTTGCTGATGCGAAATGAGAGCAGTCAAGTTGACGGTGGCCTCCTTCGCCCGCCGAAGGTGTCGGGCCCACCTGGCCGCGACATTCCACGAACGCTCAGCCTTCGTCATATGCTCACGCTTCGGCTGAGGTGCCCACTGCAACTTGGCCATGGCGAAGCTAATGGGGCCACCTGCACCGCGAAGGCCATCGCTTTTGCGACCGACGAGGCTATGCCGAGTAGCTCCACCTCGATCTGATGAAGCACTGCATCCCATGCAACCTGCGCTCGGCGAACCGGGGCTCGTACTCCATCCCATCGCTCAGGGAAGCGGGGACATCCAGGTGGCGGCTGTCGAGGCACATGACGCGGCCTCTTCAGCTCCCCGGCGCAGAGCTGGACGTCGCGCCCCGCCGCCGGCATGAAGACGGGAAGATGCGGGAACGTAGCCGCCGCCTCCTGCACCATGGGCTTCGCCACTCTCATGCGAGGATGTAGTCGATGCGCCTCCCTGGGAGCGATCCGCGGCGCATCGTCGCAGCAGGTGCTCCCAACGTGCCACCCAGGCCATGCAGCCATCTCCGGTCACCGAACTCCTTTGGCTCCAAATTGAAATCGCCTGCCACAATCCAGTCGTCACCAGCATGATTCAACTTTTCTATGTAGCTGCTGACCAGTTGCATCGCGAAAGTGTTGCTATCCGACCGTTCTTCGTTAATAACCGATATCATTATGAATCTTCCTGGTACCCCGAACGAACTTGGGCAGACAGCGCGCGGCCATTCGCCAACGAGGCCTGATCCTTCATGAAGGGGGCCTTAGTGATCAACGCGTTGGGTCGATCAAGGACGACCAGCCCTGCCTGAGTGCTGCTAGCATTGCCTGAAATATTAGCAGCCGACCATGCTCCTTGCCAACCTGTGTCCATAGCACGACGCTGCGCATCAGCTAAGCGGTCTGCTGCAGTGTAGTGCTCCTGGAGCGCCACCACGGCGTGAGAACAGCCTTCCAGAAATTCTCCCATCTGCTTCCCCGATGAACAGTGAAAGGTTGCTGCGCTGCCTTTCTCATGCTCGGCGAAAGGACCTGCGCTGTCATCCGCAGCGGTGGACTTTGCGGAGCCAAAAGGCCTTGGGCTCCATGGGCCTGGGCCGTCTGGGCTCGTGGTCGCTCCGCTGCTCGGGGCTGCGTTCCGCCCGTCGGCGTCTCGAGCAGGCGGCTGGAGGAGGGGCGAGGCATCGGCCGCCCGCGCGTCCGCGACTCGTCTCCCTCGTCCGCCACCACGGCCCTGGGCAGTGCCCGTTCCACTGTTCCTGGGACAGTTCGAGGTGGCCACGCTGCCTTCCTCCTGCTCAGCGACAGGCCCTGCGCGGCCATCCACGACGCAAACTTGGTAGAGGCACCAGGCGGTCGGCTCCATGAGCATGGCCCATCTGGGCACGTGGTCGCTCCACTGCTCGGGGCTGCGTTCCGCCCGCCGGCGGCTCGATCAGGAGGCTGGGGAGGGGCGAGGCATCGGCCGCCCGCGCGCCCGCGGCTCGTCTCCGTCGTCCGCCACCACAGCCCTGGGCAGTGCCCGTGCCTCCGGCCCCTGCCCTGCCTTCTGCTGCCGGTTCAAGTTGGTTCGCGAATGTTTCTGCCACGACAGCGAAACACGGGTTGGCATCCAGTGGGCCTGCAATTGCGCGGATGCTCGGCGCGCCCACAGCAGCTTCAGGTCCTGAGCTGCAGCGGACACATGGCCAGGCCAGTGCTCGAGCTTTTTTGTTGTTGTTCCTTTCTCTCAGCCCTCTTGCCCGTGACCGACTCGGCGAGCTCGCGCATGGAGCCGCGCGCTGCCGCCTCGTCGGCGTCGGCGCCCACATAGGTGCCAGCCTTGCCAAGGAAGGCCCGCCACTCCTCCAAGTCGCCGGCAGGGCACGTCGATGCCTCCATTAGCTGGCGGGTGCCCTCCAGCCCGTGGGTCTCGCTAATGAGGCACGCCCGCTGGCTCTCCGCCTGGGTCCGCCGCCGACGCTGCGGCCGCTGCCCGTTCGGTTTCCAGCTTCTTGGCCTCGAGTGCACGGGTTTCCTCGAGCACTGCTCCCAACTTCGCTCCGATGGCGCCGTCGTCCCCGAGCGTCTGCAGCAAGGTGCCCATCTGCTCGACCGCGAGGCCCAGCGCCGCGACGTAGTCGCCCGCGGCCGTGGCAGGCGGCCTGGGCACCGCCGCCGCCAGTCGCGCCCGCTCCTCTTCCAGCTGCAGGATGCCGCCCTCAGCCTCGGCCATCAACTTCTCCTGCTCCTTGATCGCGGCCTGCGCCTGTTCCAAGTCCTGCTCAGCCGGGGCTAGCAACTCCATGTGCTTGCCCTTCTTCTGTTTCAGACGGTGGGGCTGGTAAGACATGGGGCGCAACTGTGCGGGGACTGGCTTGGGCGCCTCCGGCTCGCCGTGCAGCTTCTTGCGCTCCGACTCAATGTCCTCTCGCGCCGAGGTCCTTGATGGCCTTGATCGACCCGTCAATTTCCTCGAGCCTGGCGCGGATCTGGAGGCTCGTGGCGTGCTGGGGCAACGCTTCGGCGCCTTAATCGACTGCCATGGCGTCTCCCTTCCCTCCACGATTAGCTGCCTCGATCTGACCGCGCGCCTGCTCGAGCTGCTTCTCCAACCCAGCAGGTATGTCAATGTGCCATGGCGCACTGCTGCGCGACCCTTGGCCGCCTGCACCTCCTGGTTCCTTGTATGAAGGTGTGGAAGACTGCTTGGCTCGTGCATGGGAGAACGACGAGGCCTTGGTAACTCCATACTTGTGACAAGTGGCTTCGTCCGCCCTGTTCGACCACGCAGCGCTACATACAGGGTGAACACATTTGCAGACCCAATCCACCGCCACCGCTCGACCCCGCTGGGCGTGCCGACTCGGAGGCATGACTGAGACTGGTACGAGGAAGGGGCTCGAACTGCCACAGAAACGGTGATGGCAGGGCGCGGTTCCCATGAAAGGACTGAAGACTGCCGCGGACTAGCAGTATCCACCCACACGTTCCGCTGTGGAACACAGCATCTTGAGCCACAACGGCTATGGACGAGGAGGTGGAGGAGGAGCAGGAGGAGGCGGATGAGGAGGAGGAAGCCACGAACCGCCAAGCGATTGAGGCGCGTCAGTCGCAGTGTGCCGATCCATCGGCCACGATTCCCCGTCATCCCATCTTGCAGCCCAAGGTCTATACCATTATCCCTTTAGTGTCCTCATCTTCCACCTATAGCATCTTGACTCCCTCTCTCTCGCGTTACGCGGCACCACTTGCTGGGCCATCTGGCCAAGCACTCCCGCGGCTTTGACGACTGCATCTGACGCCCATACCCATTCGCTCCCGACGGCCACGCCACTCTGCCAGACACAACTCCACCACGACCCCGAGCACATCTCCAAATCCCGCCTGACGACATCCCACATCGCAATCTCCAAAGGAGAGCAGCAGCAACACCACTACTAAGAGTAGCTTCAGCAAGGGCGCTACTAGACGACGCCACGCAACACCATATACAAGCTGCAGAACACCTACTAAACCAGGTCCACAGCGCACAACAACCACCACGACCCACGACCACAGAGATGTACGGGCACATCCCAACACCCCAAGCCAAAGGTAGAGGCAAGGGAAAGCACCAGTACCAGCAACAGCACTATGGAAAGGGCAGTGGGCCGCAGCGGGCACACCAACTTCACACAACCAGCGCCGACTTTCGACCCATCCCAAGCGACCCACTCACACCAAAAAGGAAACATGCACTACCATGCGGCACCAGAAACCAGCCCATGGACCGAACAGCAGCGCACCCACGGCCAACGACGAGCGACCACGCCAAGACAGAGGACCAAACAAAGACAAGATCCAGCACACAACAGACACAACGACCAACCACCACAACCTAGCTTTGGCACCAATCCCGACCATGCAGTCTACGCCGACAGGGAGACGAATATGCATACAGACAGCATCCCTGAAGGATATCACGACGACGTACCGGCAAAACACAGACCAGGAACAGCGAGGGGGTGGCAGCTGTCAGACTGAAGTTCGGGGTTAGCCTGATCAGACCCAGGCAACCATAGATGCTGTCTCGGGTCTTTCGATCTTAGAGCCTCTTGGCAGCCTACTTGGGCCACATTGGGGCCATAGGTCTTTGGGGGTGTCTTGGAGGCCTTTTTGCAGCAGTTTTACGTCTCGGCGGGCCTGTTGGGAGCGTCTTTGGGGCCGCCTGAAGGCCATGTGGGGGCCTCTTGGGGTCTCTTGGGGACCTCCTGGGAGCTTCTTGGGTGCCAGTTGGCGGCCTTGGGGGTCATCTTTGGGCGGAGGGCTAGGAATGTCGGCTCGGATTCCGGATGGGACCCTCTTGGGCCTTCTTCTGAGCTTCTTGAGCTGACTTGGGGTCTCTCTGGGCCGCCTAGGGCGCCACGGGGGCCTCTTGGGCCGTCCGTGGGCGATTTGGGGAGCCGCTCGCGTCGTTTCGGAGGGCAAATCCGACGACAGCGAATGTGCTGAGCATGCACGTTTTCCGAAGGGACTGGGATGATGTTTGGCTCTCGGGGCGCTCTTTGCAGGTCCTCTTGGAGATCTCCTGGGGAGTCCTGGAAGCCTCTCCGGCCGCGGGAGACGCATCGCGATCCGTGTGAGACCCCGGGAGGCTGGCTTGGGAGCGACGCGGGGCTGTCCTCGGCCACCTTGACGGCGGCCAAATCGCCCTCGGAGGCGATCTTGGGCCGTCGGAGAGCGGGCCCGTCCCCCAGGCCACAAATTGGTGGTAGTGGTCCCGGCCGGGGGTCCCGCGGGCCCGTTCACCAGTTAGTTGTGCGTGTACTGTATGTATCGCACCGCCTGTGTGTGTGAGAGAGTGTGTGTGTGTGTGTATGTATGCATGTATGTATGTATGTATGTATGTATGTATGTATGCATGCATGCATGCATGCATGCATGCATGCATGCATGTATGTGTGTATGTGTGTGCATACATATATATATATATATATATATATATATATATATACATATATATATATATATCCGCGCAAGAGGCCGGGGGGCCCGGGGCCGGGACCTCGGGCGCGCATGGGGGGGACCGGGGCCTCCGAGACCGCTCCCAGAGCACCCCGGAGGGGCTGTGGAGGCCCCCAGACTGTCCCAGAGAGCTCCAAGACGCTCCCAGAAGCCCCTGGGTGACTTCGACAAACCCCTCAAAGACAGCCCAGATAGCCCCAACGTGGCCCAAGATGGGCTCCAGACCGCAAATGCACAGCCCAAGAGGCCTCGAAGAGGCCTCCAGAGACCTCCGAGAGGCGTTCTGATTGAGCCCGAAGAGGCCCAAAGCCTTGATTTCCACAGTTTTTCTATTTTTTTTTCGGTGTCTCGTGCTTTCGAGCTTCCGACGCTCAACGACGTCCGACGACGTCCCCCTCCCCTTGCCTCCATTCCCTCATCTCTCCTCTTCCTCCCCTCACCCCTCAGCTTTCGTGCTCCTCCCTCCTCTCCTGGGACGGCCCCGCCAGAGCGCCAGACAGGCCCCGCCAGAGCGAGCGGGGCATCGCTATACCCTATCATTATACAAGCTGCTTTGCCCCTCCCAACCCTCAAGGGCGGCCCCGGCAGAGCGACAGGGGTGTTGCTATACCATATACAGTCCCTGTTCTGTCTTGCTCCTCCCACCGCACTCGAGGTAGCCCCGTCAGAGCGCACGGGGTGTGGCCATACCATAATTTTCCTCTGGTTTCGTGCTCCTCCTTCCCCTGCTGGGCAAGTCCTGCCAGAGCGCCAGGGAAACCCCCGCCAGAGAGAGAGAGAGAGAGCAGGGCATCCCTACACCAAATTATTCACGCGATTCTTGCTCCTCCCACCCTTGCAGGGCGGACCCGCCCGAGCGAGCGGGGTGTGGCATCATTGTACCATTTCTCAGGTTTCGTGCCCCTTCCACACCTTCTGAAAGACCTCGCCATAGCGCCAAGAAGGTACAGCCAGAGGCCCCGTCAGAGCTCTTGGCAACCCCATACATGGGACTTGCCAGGCAAATCATTGAGCATCCCCCTTGAGCCCGGACCTTGTGCCCCCAAGGCTGCGATTATCGCTGGCGTGAGGTTTGGCGTCCAGTTCAAAGAAGCTTCCCCATTCCCGTGGACGGACTCGACAACAACTGATTGCAGAGAAGGGCACGTCTGCGCTCGCCCTCCCGACAGCTGAACGACCGCTGAAAACGAGAAACCTGGAACACAAGGACGAGGAACAAAAACAACGCGTTCCCACGCGCGCGCAACGAGGCCCCGAGCCAACCCCAACATCACCAGCCGGCAGATGTCTGCGTGATCGAGCATGGGGAGACCGAGCAAATGTGCAAAAACATTGAGTGTCGCGACGGGGCAACGCGGAAATGAAAATGGAGAAAATCACGCAGTTCGATAAACCAAACCAAGGCGGCAGGGAGATTGTGAGACTCGCGGGAACGTGGCGCCCCGCGTTCTGACTACGCGTTTCTCTGCGTCGATGGCATGGGCCCGAGAACGCGGGAACTCGTCGTTGTAGCCACAGCGGGGCTTGTAGCGGCACCCGTGGCTCATCTGCGATTAGAACCTAGGCGCGCGCGTAGCCCGCGCGTGGTCCAGGTAAAATTTCTACACTTGCGTTTACACGCATCCATGCATGCATGCATGCACACATGTATACATACACGTACACAAATACATACATGCATGCATACATACGTACATGTATACATACATATCCACATTTGTGCACACCAACATAGTCATACGGTTACAACCATACGTGCATACACATACATACAACCACCTATACATGCATACACATGCACATGCACATGCATACATGCATGCATACATCAATAGTCATACACGCATACACGTATATACATACACATGTAGACGTACATACCAACATACACCATCCATACATCAGTTCATACACACATACATACGTACCACACACATATACATTTGTACATGCATACACACCGACATACATATATGCGTACATACGCACACATACAAACATGCATACGCACATGCATACATATTCCCATACATGCACACGTGCATACGTACGCACGTACATACATACACACATACATAACATACAAACAATCACAGTACATACGGACATGCATACGGGCATATATTCAAACAGACAAACCGACAAATTGGCAGACAGACAGACAGACAGACAGACAGGCACACGCACACATTTATATATAGTAGAACTAGCTATATGTATACAAGTGTGCTCACATACGTTTATATCGTATGTGTATGTATGTATGTCAGTATGTATGTATGTATGTCTGTATGTATGTATGTATGTATGTATGTTTGTATGTACGTATGTATATATGTGTATATATACAAACATCTGTATGTATATAATTTCCACCCATGGTTCAAGAGATGCATCGGCGATGCGGCGCAATCTTCCGACCTCATTTCTTCGGTCCCCATTGGGAGGCCTCTATGCCTCCCGCTTCCCCCCCCCCGGCTCCCCCAATGTTGCTCGGAGGGGGATCGCTCCCTGCAGGGCGGCCATCCCCCCCCTCAAGGTGGACAGGGGGGGCGCTTCAGGCGGGCCCCAGAGTCCGACGGGCGCAGGCCGAGCATACGTACCACACGCAAGGGGCCTTTTAGGAAGCTGTATGCACATGACGCGGCCCGCCTGGGCCAGAGCCGGATGCACATGTGGCCACGTGCCTCTCCAGCGATCGGCCTTCGCGTCGCCGGGCACGGGGATCCTCCGCGTGTGAATCCAGCAAGTGGCCCCCGCACGCTCCACGCGTAGAGCCCGCTTTTCGTGCGTTTTTCCAGCGTCCTGCTAGAAGGCCGGGCTGCCGCGGATCGTCCTCTTGTGCACCTTCATTTAGCCTTGTTCGGCGGCGCGCCAAGGGGGGCAAGCGGAGGCGGCGGGCTTTCTCAGGAGGCTCAGAAGGCTTTCGGCGTTCCGAGGAGCTTCCCGCGCCCTTTCCGATGCCACGTAGGGCACACGCACAAGCACACGCACACGCACACGCAAATGCACACGCAAACGCACACGCACACGTATACGTACACGTACAGTACAATATTTCATGCGTGTACGCGGCTTTGTACACGGCCGCGCACACGTACACGTGCACGTCACGCGCACGTACACGTACACGTACACGCACACGTACACGTACACGTACACGTACACGTTCCCGTAGACGTACACGTACACCTACACCTACACCTGCACCTACACGTACACGTACGCGATTTCATATTTGCACACGGTTTTAAACACGTACACGTGCACGTGCACGTGCAATATGTCATGCTTGTACGCGGCTTTATATACGTACGCGTACACGTACACGTACACGCGCACGTACACGTACACGTACACGTGCACGTGCACGTACACGTACACGTACACGTACACGATGTCATATTTGCACACGGCTTCGTACACGTACACGCACACGTGCACGTACACGTACACGCACATGTGCACGAGCGCATACACGTACACGTACGCGTACACGTGCACCTACACCTACTCTTACACCTGCACGTACTCGTCCACGTACACGTACACGATTTCATACCTGTACACGGCGTCGTACACGTACACGCAGACGCATACGTACACGTACATGTACACGCACACACACACACACACGTACACGTTCACGTACATTTAGACGTACATGTACACGTACGCGTACACGCACACGTACACGTACACGTACACGTACATGTACACGTACACGTACACATACACGTACACGCACACGTACATGTACATGTACACGCACACACACGTACACGTACATGTTCACGTACATTTAGACGTACACGTACACGTACGCGTACGCGTACGCGTACACGTACACGTACACGTACACGTACACGTACACGTACACGTACACGTACACGTACACGTACACGTACATTTACACATACATGTACACGTACATGCGTCTATTTACACACAGTGATTATACACATTTGCAACCTCTTTACACACAAGCACACAAGCACGCAAGGGTGCGCTTTTTCCGCATCCCATGTTCCCGCCTCTTCGCTTTTCCTCGCGCCCGATCCCTTTTGCTTTTGTGCCTCAATTCGCTCCCGGTGCGTCCCACCGCCTGCTGAGCAGCATCGGGCTGTCTAGGACCACCTGGCGCTCGCGGACCCAAACGAGTTCCGCATCCCCTGGTCCCCCTTCCCTGGCTGGGCCCACCCTGGGCCCCGGATCGGTGTCCAGGCCCTCCTGGCCTTGCCATGGAGGCGCAGACACCCGCTGTTGGGCTCAGGACGGGCCCAGCCAGGATCGGTGAGGTGGTCACCTCCCCTGAGATCCTCCTCCTCCTCCTTTCCCTCCTCCTCGCCGCGCCATTCACGGTCACCCTCACGAAGCGGATTGGCGCGTGGGGTTTACATGTTGCCCCTGAGCTATTGTCCAAGTGATGGGAGTCGCTCACCAACTCCTTGCGTAGCGTTCGCCCCAGCTGGCGATGGGCCACACTCAGGACCCTGGCCGGCGGGTGGGACGACCACCGCCCGCATGCACGGGCTCGCGCCGCGCAGCTGCGCATTGGGCTGCTGCGAGCAGCCAGGCTCATTCCCCCACTACCTCTCCTGTCCTCGCCTCTTGAGCCTCCTCTGGTCCCCTGATGCTCCACCCATCGTCACCACGCTGACGAGCTGGGGGCTGGGCCCCGCAGCAGCCTACCCGCCTGTGCCGAGCGATATGTCGCTCCAGGCCACCATCCGACGCATAGTCCTCGCGTTCCACCCCTGTAATAAGTGCAGAAAGGCCACGGCCAGCCAGCCCAACGCGTTGCTGGCTGCTGCCCGTGCCCTCGTCGCGCGCTAGCCAAATCTTCGGTCTAGCGCACGGCGGTCGGGCCCCCTGAGGCCCAGGAGACACGCTCGCCTCAGGCTACCCGCGCTCCTCCTTTCCCTCCTTCTCCTCCTCCTCCTCTTCCTCCTCCTTCTCCTCCTCATCCTCGGCTCCTCGACTCCTCGACTTCTCGACTCCTCCTCCTCCTCCTCTTCCTCCTCCTCCTCCTGCGGCGGCCCATGTCCTCGCGTCCTTCTCGTGCTTCCCCTGGATGTCGGCTCGGGGGCAAGGGGCGTCTTCTGCCCTCTAGGCCTCCCAGTTGGGGCCCGAATAGATTTAAGTCGGGCGTGTCTCTGTACTGGGAAACCAACGTGTCGAAAAAATGGAAGGGTCGTGAAAAATTCACGACTGGAGCCCCAGACCCAATCTCTCTGCGTCACTTTTCGAGCCGGATCGATCTGTGAGGGTCCCCGGGCCCGAAGCCTGACGAAAGCGCCCGGCTCGAAAAAACTGCAACGCCAGGGTCTCAGGGCCCACTGCGAATCCGATGCGGCGGCGGCCGTTGTCGAGGAGGGCGGTGCAGAAGACGAGCAGCAGCGGCCGGCCGCAGGGGCGGCGGGCCAGCGGGGCCCCTTTGGTGTGCACTCGCCGGGGCCTCCCCCCGCGACGCGAGGCCGCGGCGGCGGCGGCCGTGGTCGAGGAGAGCGACGGAGAGGACGAGGAGGAGCGGCGGACCGCGGGGGCACGGGCACCGGCCAGCGGGCGGCCCCCCCCCCTTCTCCTCCTCCTCCTCCTCCTCCTCCTCTTCCTCCTCCTCCTCCTCCTTCTCCTCCTCGTCCTCCTCCTCGTCCTCCTCCTCTTCCTCCTCCTTCTCCTCCTCGTCCTCCTCGTCCTCCTCCTCCTCCTCTTCCTCCTCCTTTACAATTACTCAGCATGAATACTACTCTCCTCCTTCCCCTGATGACGGGTTGGGAGTATTCGCCCCCCCCCCCCCCCCCGCGTATTGTTTTTTTGCACACAGGATTCCCCGGAGTCGGGTTTTCGCTTGGATTTTTTTCCAAGATGCTGCTCTCGCTGAGGCGCCGGCCTCATTTTCGGGCCCCGCTCGTTCCGAATCGTGCTCCCGCTGCAGCGCTGGCCTCATTTCCGTGCCTCCGCTCGTTCCGAATCGTGCTCCCGCTGCAGCGCTGCTGCCTCATTTCCGCGCTTCCGCTCGTTCCGAATCGTGCTCCCGCTGCAGCGCTGGCGTCATTTCCCGTGCCATGCCACGGCATGCAATGCAATGCTAGGTTGCGTTCCGCTGCGCGATGCCATGCCTTCAGCTGCAGCTGTCATATCCAGTGCGTAAGTGCCACGTCATGCTATGCCATGCTACGCTTCGATCTTCAACGCCATGCTATGCAATGTTATGTTCGGGGCCGCTGTGCGATGCCATACGCCACGCCACGCCATGCTGTGACATACTACGCTTTATGGTACTCTTCTACGCCATGCCATGCCGTGCTCTACAATGCATCGCGTACCCTTTCGGGATCATTGCCCTGCTCAACATCCGACTGTGCGAGTAGAGAGGGGATCTACGCCCTGGTAAGGGATGGGAGGGAGGGGTAGGATGTCAGATATGACGCGAGCGCACCTAGCTTGTCCTCCCCCTCTCCCTCTCATCCTCCTCCTCCCCCTCCTTCCTGTCCTCCTCCGCCTCATCCTCCTCCTTCTCCTCCCCCTCTCTCTGTTTCTCCTCTCTGTTGTTTGTTCTCTCTCTCTCTCTCTCTCGCTCTCTCTCTCTCTCTCTCGTCGCGAGGCTGTGGTGGTCGTCGTCGTCGTCGTCGTGGTGGTGGCGGTGGTGGTGGTCGTCGTCGTCGTCCCACTACCCCCCATTGGCCTCCTCTCCTGCTTCCTCCTCTCCTGACCCTCTTGCACGGTTATTTCCTTTTTTAGTATTCATCCTCCTTTTATTTTTGGATTGTGGCTTCCATCCATGTGGTGTGTGTGTGAGTGTGTGTCATGTCGCGATGTCTTGTCTTGCCTTGCCTTGTCTTGTCGTGTCTTGCCTTGTCCTGTAGCTTCTTATATTGCGTTGTCCTGTCTTGTATTGGCTTGTCTTGTATTGTTTTGGCTGGTATTGTGTTTGGCGTGTGTTGTCTTGCCTTGTCTTGTCTTGTCTTGTATTGCCTTGTCTTGGCTTGTCTTGTCTAGTCCTGTCTTGTCGTGTCTTGTCTTGTCTTGTCTTGTCTTGTCCTGTCCTGTCCTGTCCTGCCATGTCCTGTCCTATCTGTCTGTCTGTCGCCCTATCTCTTTCATCTCCCCTTCCCCCTCCTCCTCCCTTCCTCCTTCTCTCCCCTCGCATCCCCTCCCCTCCCCTCCCCTCCTCTCCTCTCTGTTCCTCTCCTGACCTCTCCTCTCCCGTCCTCTCCTCTATCTCTTCTCCTCATCAGATTCTCTCCTCTTCTCCTCTCCTCTCCTCTCCTCTCCTCTCCTTTCCTTCCTCTCCTCTCCTCTTCTTCTTTCTCTCCTCTCCTTCTTCTTTCACTACTCTCCTTCTTCTTCTCTCTCTCCTCTCCTTCTCCTCTCCTCTCCTTCTCCTCTCCTCTCCTCTCCTCTCCTCTC
>CAUYUJ010003735.1:0-47500 GCA_963575745.1 Prorocentrum cordatum
GGGAAACTATTCTATTATTCGAGTCGATACTGTCGGTTTTCTGCACTTAACTCGGGCTGTAGGGGGGCTGCACGGCTGGGAATCACATGAGTGGATTGACAGACATCAGACGCGGCCGCCTGTCGCATTCAGAGGTCTGAACTCGGTTTGATACCCGAACTCGGTTGCGAAACTGTTTGTTTTTTGTTAACGTTGTCTTGATAGGTCTGGAATCGCTTGGGCTGAAAAACTAGTCGTTCTTTGGAGTTTTTTCCCACACTTTATATTTTCAGGAAGCTCTACGAGTCCCCCGGCGGTAAGAAAGGTTGACGGTTTACCGCCGGCGCCCAGTTTTGTTCTCGAAATTTGACAATTCGTTAGAGCTCTAGTATTTTTTTCCTGATATTCGATCTTATTCCCGCTCGCCATCTTGATCTCAGCTCGATCGGGTAACTTTGGCCAAAAAGCACGGTGGCGGGAACGGCCGTTTCGAGCATCTTGATACACGCTGTCGGTTTTTCGAACATAACTCGAGCTCTAGGGCAGCTACAGAGCTGGTGAGCACAGCTAATGCATGCAGAATGATCAGGCGCGTTCGCCTGTTGAACCCAGAGGCTGAACTCGGTCTGCTAGCCGAGCTAGGTCCAAACCTATTCGTATTATTTCAGTCAACTTGAACGCGTCGTCGGTATTTTCAACTTAACTCGAGCTGTAGGGCAGCTAGAGTGCTGGTGGACACAGCCATCGCATGCAGACTCATCTGGCGCGCTCGCCTGTTGAATCCATAGGTCTGAACTCGGTCTGCAAGCCGAGCTAGGTCCGCAAACCTATTCGTATTATTTGAGTCAACTTGATACGCGTTGTCGGTATTTTCTACTCAACTCGAGCTGCAGGCCAGCTACAGTGCTGGTGAGCACACCTATCACACTCAGAATAATCAGGCGCGTTCGCCTGTTGAATCCAGAGCTCTGAACTCGGTCTGCTGCGCGATCCAGACTCACGAAACTGTTCGTATTCTTCCAGTCATCTTGACAGCTACTGTCTCCGTTCTGCACCTAACTCGGGCTGCAGGGGGGCTGCAGGGCGGTTAATCACATGAATCGATTCGGAGACATGAAACGCGTCTGTCTGTCGCATTCAGAGGTCCGAACTCGGTCTGATACTTGAGTTGGGCTGAAAAATTATTCGTTCTCTGCAATTTTTTTTTACATTATGTGTTGTCAGGAAGCTCTACGAGTCCCCCGGCGGTAACAAAGGTTGACGGTTTACCGCCGGCGCCCAGTGTCCCTTGGGTGCTCCTTTGGCTGCAGACTCTCTCAAGGGTGTCTGTTTCGAGCTCCCCTGAATGCTGTTTCAGCCGCGGGCTCTCTCAAGCGTGTCTGTTTCGAGCTCCCTTGGGTGCTGCTTCGGCCGCGGGCTCTCTCAAGCCGTCTGTTTCGAGCTCCCTTGGGTGCTGCTTCGGCCGCGGGCTCTCTCAAGCGCGTTTGTTTCGAGCTCTCTTGGATGCTCCTTTGGTCGCGGGCTCTCTCAAGGGTGTCTGTACCTCGTAGAGCTCTGCGACGAGATGAGCTAAGAGGAATTCGGGCGCAGGGTGGAGCTAGTTGGCCGACCCGACCAAAAGAGACAATGTGGTAACCTGGGGTCGGTTTTTGGAAGATTGTGCAATATTTGACAATTCGTTTTCATAAGTTGGATTTTCCTACCTACAATAAGCTGTGGCGCATCTGCTGGTAAAATTTTGAGGGCTCTAGAAGCAATATTACTATCGAAAGACTTGCGGGAACCGACTTTGCCCACAGTACAGTTTGGCAGGTGACGGTGGTTGGCTTTACTTAACGAGCTGTCAGCAATCTACAGACCTCTCACGCACACCAGTCGATGCAGAATGATCTGACGCGTCACACTGGAAGCTCGAGAGTTCCTCGAAATGGCTGAGTCAGGAGTTATGATCGAAATACCGTCTCTATGTATGCGTGTTGCGAACGGTTTTTCGATGATAATTCGAGCTGAGTGCATGCTATGCATGCCAGGTGCATTCCAATCGAAGCAGCGACATGCGAGACATCGAATGAGCCTCGAGAGTGCCCAAATTGATTAGAATTTTCAAAATCAATGAAAAATATCGATTTGTACAATTTTGTATTTTTGTGTCGGATGTTTTTTTTTCTAATTTATATCGATCTATGGGTGACCTAGAGAGTTCTGGTGCATTTTTGTCGACGCAGAATGGTCTCGCGCTCTCACTGAGAGCGCGAGACTTCATATGAATAGCTTCGCGGGGAGTGAGAACTTTTGTCCAGCCGGCCGAGGCGGACAATGTGACAACTTTTGGGTGGTTTTGCAATTTTTTGAAAGATATTTGACAATTCATTTTGAAAAAGCAGATTTTTACTTCGAGCATTGAGATATAAACTTCGTTCCCTGATCAGCTCGGCCATCTAGAGTCATTTTGAGTACCAGTTCACTTGAAGGAACCGACTTCATGTTGACTCCGAAAAAATCTCAACTTGAAGTTTTTGTAGAAAAGCTCCCAGAAGCTCCCGCTTTGATGCTGAGCTTTCTCACGGATTCAAGGAGCTCTACGAGGTTCCCGGCGGTGACCAGGTTGACGGTTCACCGCCGGCGCCAGTTTCGAGCTCCCTTGGGTGCTGTTTCGGCCGCGGGCTCTCTCAAGCGTGTCTGTTTCGAGCTCCCCTGGGTGCTGCTTCGGCCGCGGGCTCTCTCAAGCCGTATGTTTCGAGCTCCCTTGGGTGCTGCTTCGGCCGCGGGCTCTCTCACGCGCGTCTGTCTCGAGCTCCCTTGGCTGCTCCTTTGGCCGCGGACTCTCTCAAGGGTGTCTGTTTCGAGCTCCCTTGAGTGCTGTTTCGGCCGCGGGCTCTCACCAGCGCGTCTGTTTCGAGCTCCCCTGGTGCTGCTTCGGCCGCGGGCTCTCTCAAGCGCGTCTGTTTCGAGCTCGCTTGGGGGCTGCTGCGGCCGGGGGCTTTCTCAAGCGCGTCTGTTTCGAGCTCCCTTGGGTGCTCCTTTGGCCGCAGACTCTCTCAAGGGTGTCTGTTTCGAGCTCCCTTGGGTGCTGTTTCGGCCGCGGGCTCTCTCAAGCGTGTCTGTTTCGAGCTCCCTGGATGCTGCTTCGGCCGCGGGCTTTCTCAAGCGCGTATGTTTCGAGCTCCCTTGGATGCTCTTGTGGCCGCGGACTCTCTCAAGGGTGTCTGTTTCGAGCTCCCTTGGGTGCTGCTTCGGCCGCGTGCTCTCTCAAGCGCGTCTGTTTCGAGTTTTTTGGTGCTGCTTCGGCCGCGGGCTCTCTCAAGCGCGTCTCTTTCGAGCTGCCTTGGGTGCTGCTTTGGCCGCGGACTCTCTCAAGGGTGTCTGTTTCGAGCTCCCTTGGGTGCTGTTTCGGCCGCGGGCGCTCTCAAGCGTGTCTGTTTCGAGCTCCCTTGGGTGCTCCTTTTGCCGCAGACTCTCTCAAGGGTGTCTGTTTCGAGCTCCCTTGGGTGCTGCTTCGGCCGCGGGCTCTCTCAAGCGCGTTTGTTTCGAGCTCCCTTGGGTGCTTCTTTGCCCGCGGACTCTCTCAAGGGTGTCTGTTTCGAGCTCCCTTGGATACTGTTTCGGCCGCGGGCTCTCTCAAGCGTGTCTGTTTCGAGCTCCCTTGGGTGCTGCTTCGGCCGCGGGCTCTCTGAAGCCGTCTGTTTCGAGCTCCCTTGGGTGCTGCTTCGGCCGTGGGCTCTCTCAAGCGCGTCTGTTTCGAGCTCCCTTGGGTGCTCCTTTGGCCGCGGACTCTCTCAAGGGTGTCTGTTTCGAGCTTCCTTGAGTGCTGTTTCCGCCGCGGGCTCTCACAGGCGCGTCTCTTTCGAGCTCCCCTGGGTGCTGCTTCGGCCGCGTGCTCTCTCAAGCGCGTCTGTTTCGAGCTCCCTTGGGTGCTGCTGCGGCCGGGGGTTCTCTCAAGCGCGTCTGTTTCGAGCTCCCGTGGTGCTCCTTTGGCCGCTGACTCTCTCAAGGGTGTTGTTTCGAGCTCCCTTGGGTGCTGTTTCGGCCGTCTCCCCCAGCGCTCTCCCCAAGCGCGTTTCTGGATCGAGCCTGCTATGCGGATCTTCACGGCCCCCGCACCCCTGGATCGAGCCTGCTATGGTGATCTTTACGTTTGCTATGTCAAACCTATGCCAAACATAAACTAAACTGATCACGCGTGTTTCCACGCGCGCACCTGGATCGAGCCTGCTATGCGGATCTTCACGGCCCCCTCCGCAATCCTATGCAAAAAATATTATAAACTGATCACGCGTGCTCCTAGGCGCGCCCCTGGATCGAGCCTGCTATGGGGATCTTTACGTCCCGCTATGCAAACAATCCTATGCAAAACATACTATAAATTGATCACGCGTGTTTCCACGCGCGCTCCTGGATCGAGCCTGCCATGCGGATCTTCACGGCCCCCTCCACAATACTATGCAAAAAATACTATAAAATGATCATGCGTGCTCCCAGGCGCGCCCCTGGATCGAGCCTGCTATGGGGATCTTTACGTCCCGCTATGCAAACAATCCTATGCAAAACATAATATAAACTGATCACGCGTGTTTCCTGCGCCCCTGGATCGAGCCTGCTATGCGGATCTTCACGGCCCCCTCCACAATCCTCTGCCAAAAATATTATAAATTGATCATGCGGCCTCCCAGGCGCGCCCCTGGATCGAGCCTGCTATGGTGATCTTTACGTCCCGCTACGTAAACCAACACAATCCTATGCAAGAAATAGTATAAACTGATCATGCGTGCTCCCAGGCGCGCCCCTTCATCGAGCCTGCTATGGGGATCTTTATTTCCGCTATGTAAACCACCACAATGCTATGCAAAGCACGTTGAAGTCGGGCGAACCCTCGAGTGCGCTCGACCCGACCCGACCTGCTTGTTACGGTTCACGCGTGTTTCTGGGACGCACATCACTCACTCAGGCTGACGCCAGCACTCCTTCCCCCCTTGATAGGGGGGAGCGTGGGGGGTAGATCCCTAAACCCTAAAAGCAATGACTCTGGGTGGATGGGGTGGGACAGAACGCATCCATCCATCCCCCCTACCTCCTGAGGAGGGGGGGATAGGATGGTTCTGCGCAGAAACCCTAAACCCTAAACCCTAAACCCTAAACTCTAAACCCTAAACCCTAAACCCTAAACCCTAAACCCTAAACCCTAAACCCTAAACCTTAAACCCTAAACTGCAAGCCACGGGCGGTGCATCGTCAGAAGCCCGTGGCGCCTGGCCGAGCGATCAGCGAGTCCGCCCATGCGCGCACGCCGCACCGACGAAGCGCGTAGCACTGAGGAGGATGCGCTCCCCCGCGGGGATGCCTCGTGAGTGCTCCGAGAGATGAATAGAACCCTTAACCCAAAACCCAGCCAGTGGGTGCCTCGCGCGCGCCTACATCCCCTGGGGCTCCAAACTTATGAAAATACAGCATGCGGCGCCCTTTCGGCCGTCCGTGGGGTCGCAAACCATATGAAAATACAGCATGCGGTGTCCTTTCGGCTGGCGCACGTCCCAGGCGCTCCCAAGCGCTCCCAGGCGCTCCCAGGCGCTGCCAGGCGCTCCCAAGTGCTCCGAAGCGCTCCCAAGCGTTCCCAAGCGCTCCCAAGCGCTCCCAGGCGCTCCCCAGCGTTCCCAGGCGCTCCCCAGCGCTCCCAAGCGTTCCCAAGCGCTCCCCGGCGATTTCGGCACGCTCCCAAGCGCTCCCAGGCGCTCCCAGGCGCATGGCGCTCCCAGGCGCTCTGAGGCGCTCCCAAGCGCTCCCTGGCGCTCCCAAGCGCTTCGAGGTACTCCCAAGCGCTCCCTGCACGCTCCCAGGCGCTCCCAGCCTGCTGAGGCGCTCCCTACGTGCTCCCAAGCGCCCCCTGGCGCCTCCGAGCGCTCCGGGGCGCTCCGAAGCACTCCCAGGCGCTCCGGCGCGCTCCCAGGCGCTCCCGGCACGCGCTCCCAAGCGCTCCCAGGCGTTCCCATGCGCTCCCAAGCGCTCACAAGCTCCCACAGGTGGTCCCAAGCGCTCCCCGGCGTTCCCAAGCGCGTTTCAGCAGTCCAAGCAGTCCCATGGCGCCCCCAAGCGCTTTCATGCATTCGCAAGCACTCGGCAGCGCTCCCTGGCGGCGCTTCCCGGCGCTGTCCCGCAATGCAGGTGCTGCCGCAGCCCTGCGCGCGCATCGTAGCGAGGGGGTGCCAGACCCACCCCCTCGCGCTCCCTCTCCAGCCATGCGACATTCGCGCCGAAGGCGGCTGCGTCGACAATGCACTCGCTTCAGCGGGGGCGACGCCAACGGTCCTGCCCAATGGACAACCCACGGCCCGCACTCGCGGTGCACTCTGCGTGTCCTGTCACGCTCCCAGACGCTCCCACGTGCTTCCATCCTGGGGAAACCTCGAGGCGCTCTCTCAGCGCTCCCAGAGAGCTCCTCTCCCAAGGCATTCCAAGAGGTCTGCCATGGAGGTGCTGCAGCAGCCATGCACGCGCATCGTAGCGAGGGGGTGCCAGACCCACCCCCTCGCGCTCCCCCTTTCCAGCCATGCGAAATTCGCGCCGAAGGCGGCTGCGTCGACAATGCAATCGCTTCAACGGGGGCGACGCCAACGGTCAAGCCCAACGGGCAATTCACGGCTCGCGCTCGCGGTGCACTCTGCGTGGAGGGTCGCGCTCCCAGACGCTCCCACGTGCTTCCATCCTGGGGAAAGGTCGAGGCGCTCCCCCAGCGCTCCCAGGGAGCTCCCCCACGGCATTCCAGGGGGTCTGCCATGGACGTGCTGCCGCAGCCATGCGCGCGCATCGTAGCGAGGGGGTGCCAGACCCACCCCCTCGCGCTCCTCTTCCTCCCGCCTTCCGAAGCTCGCGTCGACGGCGTCTGCGTCGATGATTGCAATCGCTTCAGCGGGGGCGACCTCGAAGCAAAACCCAAAGCCGCGGGCGAATGCAACTGCCGTGCGCGTCGCCGTCAGCGAGGAGCCCGACGGCGCGGCTACTCGCTCGAGGCCCACGGGGGCCCATGGGATTGCCGCGCCAGCGCCCTCGCAGTGCTGCTTTCCAGCGCCGAAGGCAAATTCGGACCCCTGTGGATGTGCTGCGCCAGCGGCAGCCGTCTACGACGGCGGCTGCAAGGGCAACCAGGCCAACGGCAAAAGCCAATGCAGGAGACCGATTGGAACCAGGGGCAATGCTGCGTCTGCGACAGGCCAACGCCGTAATTCAAAACCTCATGCGGCGACGCCTGGCCTTGAGGCCTCTCCTGCGCCTTCTGATTGGAATGAACACCCGCAGGAGAAGAAGCCGTTCTTCGGCAAAGCCATGCGACAACTGGGAGCCAGCCGAATGCAGCTAAACCCACGGCCAAGATTGTTGGCCATGCGACGACGCTGGCTCTTGCGCCCGCGCAAAGCGCTTTGCGCGCGTACCAAGAACGCAATGCCAAAACCGCGTCGTCGTGCTCCCCGCGGAATATTCGCATTCGCACACAACACGAAAGCCCCCCTTGATAAGGGGGTTGGGGGGAGAACCTCTAAACCCTAAAGGGCTTTACTGTGGGTGGTCTGGGGCGGGAGTGCAAGTTCATAGCGCGCGCGGCTTGGGCAGCGATCCCCCCAACAACCTTGATGTGGGAGGGATCGCAGCCAGCGCGCGCATGCGCCAATGCAGGCCCTAAGCCCTAAACCCTAAACCCTAAACCCTAAACCCTAAACTGCAAGCCACGGGCGGTGCATCGTCAGAAGCCCGTGGCGTCTGGCCGAGCGCTCAGCGAGCCTGCCCATACGGCGTTCGCCGCACCGACGAAGCGGCGATAGCCGCTCAGGAGGAATTCGCACGCCGCGCGGTGCATCCCCGTGGTGTTCTCTTAAGAAAAGGAACCCTTAACCCTCAGCCGCAGCCTGCGGGTCCCCTACGAGTCGCTACATCCCCTGAGGCTCCAAACCTATGAAAATACAGCATGCGGTGCTCTCTGGGTGCTCCAAACGTATGACATTACCGCATGCGGCGCTCCAAGCGCTTCCAAACGCTCCAGGCGCTCCCAAGGACTCTCCAAGCGCTCCCGGCACGCCCCCAGGTGTTCCCAGGCGCTCCCAGGCGCTCCCAGGCGCTCCCAGGCGCCCCCAGGCGCTCCCATGCGCTTCCAAGCTTCCCCAGGCGCTCCCGGCACGCTCCCAAGCGCTCCACGGCGCTTCAGGCGCTCCCGGCACGCTCCCAAGCGCTCTCGGCACGCTCCCATGCGCTCCCAGGCGCTCCCAGGCGCTCCCAAGCGCTCCCAAGCGCTCCTGGGCGCTCCCGGCACGCTCCCAAGCGCGTTCCCAGGCGCGCGCTGGCTGCGCTCCCAGGCGCTCCCAGGAGCTCCCGGCACGCCCCCAAGCGCTCCCAGGCGCTCGCAGGCGCTCCCAAGCGCTCCCGGCACGCTCCTGGCGCGCTCCCAGGCGTTCGCAGGCGCTCCCCAGCGTTCCCAGCGCTGCCACAACCCCGAAGCGCTCCTAAACGCTCCCCGGCGTTCCCAGGTGCTCCCAGGCGCCCAAGCATTCCCACGCGCTCTAAAGCACCCACAAGCGCTCCAAGGCGCCACGCGGCGCTCCCATGCGCTCCCGCGCGCTCTCAAGCGTGCCCAGGCGGTTCCAGAAGGTCCCAGGTTCTTTGGGGAAGCTCCATGCGCTCTCCCAGCGCTGCCAGAGGGCACCCCCAAGGCATTCCACGGGCTCTGCCATGGAGGTGCTGCCGCAGCCATGCGCGCGCATCGTAGCGAGGGGGTGCCAGACCCACCCCCTCGCGCTCCCCCTCCAGCCGTCCGAAGCTCGCGCCGAAGGCGGCTGCGTCGATGATTGCAATCGCTTCAGCGGGGGGGGCGACCCCAAAGGCGAAACCCAATGCCGCGGGCGAATGCAACTGCCGTGCGCGTCGCCGTCAGCGAGGAGCCCGAGGGCGCAAACACTCGCTTGAAGCGCAGGGGAACCCATGGTATTGTCACGCCAGCGCCCTTGCAGTGCTGCTTTCCAATGCCGACGGCAAATGCCAGACCCCGGTGGATCTGCTGCGCCAGCGGCAGCCCAACGGCGAAGCTTCACGCCGAAGGCGCCAACGGCTGCCTCATCGACGAGGCGAGCTGGCGCGCCAGCGCCATGCACCCTGCGCGCGTGCTCGCATCGGCGCGCATTGCTACGGCCGCGGCCGCGCGCGCTTCCTAGCATTCGCAGCCCAGTGTCACAACCCAGTGCCGAAGGCAAAGGCGGCAACGCATGGACATGCTGCGCCAGCGGCAGCCCAACGGCGAAGCTAATCACCGCCATCGCCAACGGCTGCCTCTTCGACGGGGCGACGAGCCGAAGCGCCGCCTACGCCGCGCACCCTGCGCGCGTGCTCACGTGGATGCGCAGTGCCACGGCCGCTTGGCGATGTGCCTGCGCGCGCCAAGTTCGACAGCCCCCTCGTGGACAGGGGGGTTGGGGGGAGAAACCCTAAACCCCTAAAAAAGAAAGGCTTCCTCTGGTGGTCTGGGGCGGGAGTGCGCCTAACCGTGGCGCGCGCCCGGCTTGGGGCAGCGATCCCCCCCAACAATCTTGATTGGGGGGACGCGCCAGCGCGCGCTTGCGCCCAATCAAGGCCCCTAAAACCCTAAACCCTAAAACCCTAAACCCTAAACCCTAAACCCTAAACCCTAAACCCTAAACCCTAAACCCTAAACCCTAAACTGCAAGCCACGGGCTGTGCATCGTCAGAAGCCCGTGGAGCCTGGCCGAGCGATCAGCGAGTCCGCCCATGCGCGCACGCCGCACCGACGAAGCGGCGATAGCCGCTGAGGAGGATTCGCATCCCGCGGGTATGCATCCCCGTGGGTGTGCATCTGAGAAGAGAAAGAACCCTTAACCCAAAGCTCAGCCGTAGGGTTCGCAGCGGGCCGATGTATCCCTTGGGGCTCCAAACCTATGAAAATACAGCATGCGGCGCTCCCTGGGTGCTCCAAACCTATGAAATTACAGCATGCGGCGCTCCAAGCGCTTCCAAACGCTCCAGGCGCCCCCAAGGACTTTCCAAGCGCTCTCGGCACGCTCCCAGGCGCTCCCAAGCGTTCCTAGGCGCTCCCAGGCGCTCCCAGGCACCCCCAGGCACGGCGCTTCAGGCGCTCCCGGCATGTTCCCAAGCGCTCTCGGCACGCTCCCAGGCGCTCCCAGGCGATCCCACGCGCTCCCAAGCGCTCCCAAGCGCTCCCGGCACGCCCCCAGGCGCGTTCCCAGGCGCGCGCTGGCTGCGCTCCCAAGCGCCCCCAGGCGCTCCCAAGCGCTCCCGGCACGCTCCCAAGCGCTCCCAGGCGCTCGCAGGCGCTCCCAAGCGCCCCCGGCACGCTCCTGGCGCGCTCGCAGGCGCTCGCAGGCGCTCCCCAGCGTTCCCAGCGCTGCCACAATTCCGAAGCGCTCCTAAGCGCTCCCCGGCGCTCCCAGGCGCCCAAGTATTCCCACGCGCGCGCCGCGCGGCGCTCTTATGCGCTCCCGCGCGCTCCCAAGCGTGCCCAGGCGGTTCCAGGCGGTCCTGGGGTTCCTGGGGGAAGCTCCAGGCGCTCTCCCAGCGCTGCCAGAGGGCCCCCCCAAGGCATTCCACGGGCTCTGCCATGGAGGTGCTGCCGCAGCCATGCGCGCGCATCGTAGAGCGGGAGGGGGTGCCAGACCCGACCCCTCGCGCTCCCCCTCCAGCCGTCCGAAGCTCGCGCCGAAGGCGGCTGCGTCGATGATTGCAATCGCTTCAGCGGGGGGGCGACCCCAAAGGCGAATCCCAAAGCCGCGGGCGAATGTAGCTGCCGTGCGCGTCGCCGTCAGCGACGAGCCCCACGGCGCAGCCACTTGCTCCAGGCCCACGGGAAACCATGGGATTGCCGCGCCAGCGCCTTCGCAGTGCTGCTTTCCAATGCCGAAGGCAAATGCCGGACCCCTGCGGAACTGCTGCGCCAGCGGCAGCCCACCGGCGAAGCTCCACGCCGAAGATGCAAACGGCTGCCTCATCGACGAGGCGACCTGACGCGCCAGCGCCATGCACGCTGCGCGCGTGCTCGCATCGGCGCGCATTGCTACGGCCGCGGCCGCGCGCGCGCATCCCAGCATTCACAGCCCAGTGTCACAACCCAGTACCGAGGGCAAAAGCGGCAACGCATGAACATGCTGCGCCAGCGGCAGCCCAACGGCGAAGCTCAACGCCGAAATCGCCGAAGGCTGCCTCGTCGACGGGGCGACGAGCCGAAGCGCCGCCTACGTCACGCGCCCTTCGCGCATGCTCAAGTGGATGCGCAGTGCCGCGGCCGCGTCGGCGATCGCCTGCGCGCAACACTTCGACAGCCCCCCGTGATAGGGGGGGTGGGGGGAGAAGCCCTAAACCCTACAGGGCTTTACTCTGGGTGGTCTGGGGCGGGAGTGCAAGTTCATAGCGCGCGCGGCTTGGGCAGCGATCCCCCCCAACAACCTTGAGGTGGGGGGGGGTCGCAGCCAGCGCGCGCATGCGCCCATGCAGGCCCTAAACCCTAAACCCTAAACCCTAAACCCTAAACCCTAAACCCTAAACCCTAAACCCTAAACCCTAAACTGCAAGCCACGGGCGGTGCATCGTCAGAAGCCCGTGGCGCCTGGCCGAGCGCTCAGCGAGCCTGCCCATACGGCGTGCGCCGCACCGACGAAGCGGCGATAGCCGCTGAGGAGGAATTCGCACGCCGCGCGGTGCATCCCCGTGGTGTTCTCCTCAGAAAAGGAACCCTTAACCCTCAGCCGCAGCCTGCGGGTTCCCCACGAGTCGCTACATCCCCTGAAGCTCCAAACCTATGAAAATACAGCATGCGGTGCTCTCTGGGTGCTCCAAACGTATGAAATTACAGCATGCGGCGCTCCAAGCGCTTCCAAACGCTCCAGGCGCTCCCAAGGACTCTCCAAGCGCTCCCGGCACGCCCCCAGGCGCTCTCAAGCGTTCCCAGGCGCTCCCAAGCGCTCCCAGGCGCTCCCAGGCGCTCCCAAGCGCTCCCAAGCGCTCCCATGCGCTTCCAAGCTTCCCCAGGCGCTCCCGGCACGCTCCCAAGCGGTCCACGGCGCTTCAGGCGCTCCCGGCACGCGCCCCCAAGCGCTCCCAGGCGCTCGCAGGCGCTCCCAAGCGCTCCCGGCACGCTCCTGGCGCGCTCCCAGGCGTTCGCAGGCGCTCCCCAGCGCTCCCAGCGCTGCCACAACCCCGAAGCGCTCTTAAACGCTCCCCGGCGTTCCCAGGTGCCCCCAGGCGCCCAAGCATCCCCACGCGCTCTTAAGCACCCACAAGCGCTCCAAGGCGCCACGCGGCGCTCCCATGCGTTCCCGCGCGCTCCAAAGCGTGCCCAGGCGGTTCTAGAAGGTCCCAGGGTTCTTTGGGGAGGCTCCAGGCGCTCTCCCAGCGCCGCCAGAGGGCCCCCCCAAGGCATTCCACGGGCTCTGCCATGGAGGTGCTGCCGCAGCCATGCGCGCGCATCGTAGCGAGGGGGTGCCAGACCCACCCCCTCGCGCTCCCCCTCCAGCCGTCCGAAGCTCGCGCCGAAGGCGGCTGCGTCGATGATTGCAATCGCTTCAGCGGGGGGCGACCCCAAAGGCGAAACCCAAAGCCGCGGGCGAATGTAACTGCCGTGCGCGTCGCCGTCAGCGAGGAGCCCGACGGCGCAGCCGCTCGCTCGAGGCCCGCGGGAAACCATGGGATTGCCGCGCCAGCGCCTTCGCAGTGTTGCTTTCCAATGCCGAAGGGAAATGCCGGACCCCTGTGGAACTGCTGCGCCAGCGGCAGCCCACCGGCGAAGCTCCACGCCGAAGGTGCAGACGGCTGCCTCATCGACGAGGCGACCTGACGCGCCAGCGCCATGCACCCTGCGCGCGTGCTCGCATCGGCGCGCATTGCTACGGCCGCGGCCGCACGCGCGCATCCCAGCATTCACAGCCTAGTGTCACAACCCAGTGCCGAAGGCAAAGGCGGCAACGCATGGATATGCTGCGCCAGCGGCAGCCCAACGGCGAAGCTCAACGCCGAAATCGCCAAAGGCTGCCTCTTCGACGGGGCGACGCGCCGACGCGCCTACGTCACGCGCCCTGCGCGCATGCTTAAGTGGATGCGCAGCGCCACGGCCGCGTCGGCGATCGCCTGCGCGCGCCACTTCGACAGCCCCCCGTGATAGGGGGGTTGGGGGGAGAAGCCCTAAACCCTAAAAGGCTTCACTCTGGGTGGTCTGGGGCGGGAATGCGACTAACCGTGGCGCGCGCGGCCTGGGCAGCGATCCCCCCCAACAACCCTGATGTGGGGGGGATCGCAGCCAGCGCGCGCTTGCGCCTATGCAGGCCCTAAACCCTAAACCCTAAACCCTAAACCCTAAACCCTAAACCCTAAACCCTAGACCCTAAACCCTAAACCCTAAACCCTAAACCCTAAACCCTAAACCCTAAACCCTAAACCCTAAACCCTAAACCCTAAACCCTAAACCCTAAACCCTAAACTGCAGGCGCGGCCCTGGGGGCGCGCATCGCCACGCCTGTAAAGATCTGCTAGTGAGAGCGAGCTGCCAGTCGAGCTCACCGCCACAATCGGCCTGCCGGCCTGAGGCTGTGTCTCGCTCAGAAACACATAACCCCTAACCCGGGGCCGGATGCTCCCAAATCGCGGCCGGCCCTGTGAGTTTAGGGTATTGGGCCGCGGGTTTAGGCTTTCCCTTAAAAACCATTGGATTTCCTTAGAAACTGCCCCAGGACGCTTGGCTTCGCTACGGAAGCGCGCTGCGGCGCTTAGATAGCCGAAATCGTAAAATTAGCGCTTGGGTTGGCCCGCCGCCGCGCTGGTCCCCCTTGTCGCGCTCGCATGCAGCCTCTCTGATATCCAAGCACTTGTATCGGCGCTTAAAAACCTCCGGATTTGCTTAAAACTGACCCCAGAACGCTTGGTTTCTCTGGAAGAGCGCGCTGGGGCAGGTTTTATTGCCGAAGGCGTCAATCCAATGGTCCAAAGGTTCTGTGCGTCCGCCGGCCAAAATCCTCCCTGATGCCGGCCGGCATCACGGAGGATTCTGGGGGGGTACCCACAACGAGCTCCCCCGGGCTCCTTGGCTCCTTGTGGGCTCCCATAACGAGCTCCCCCAGGCTCCTTGTGGGCTCCCACAACGAGACCCCCTTCCCCCCAGAGCTCTCCCCCAGAGCTCCCCCAGAGCTCTCCCCCAGAGCTCTCCCCCAGAGCTCTCCCCCAGAGCTCTCCCCCAGAGCTCCCTCCCAGAGCTCTCCCCCAGAGCTCTCCCCCAGAGCTCTCCCCCAGAGCTCTCCCCCGGAGCTCTCCCCCAGAGCTCTCCCCCAGAGCTCTCCCCCAGAGCTCTCCCCCAGAGCTCTCCCCCTGAGCTCTCCCCCAGAGCTCTCCCCCAGAGCTCTCCCCACGAGCTCTCCCCCAGAGCTCTCTCCCAGAGCTCTCCCCCAGAGCTCTCCCCCAGAGCTTTCTCCCAGAGCTCTCCCCCAGAGCTCTCCCCCAGAGCTCTCCCCCGGAGCTCTCCCCCAGAGCTCTCCCTCCAGAGCTCTCCCCCAGAGCTCCCCCCCAGAGCTCCCCTCCAGAGCTCTTGGCGTGAAGGAGCTCCCAGAGGATCGTTCCCAGGGTTGTGAACAAAACATATCCTCAAGAGCGTGCGCAGACCTCTCTGGGAGAGCTAAACCAAGGAAAATTACCGATATACCGGATTCACATTCCCCCGCCCGCGCGGGCCTAGGTCGCACGCGTAACTTTCGCGAAGGACGACTCTTCTCATTCATCCCTGGTACGCGGCCACTCACTCTTGCCGACGCCTGCACACTTCACCCCTTGCTAGGGGGGAGCGAGGGGGGTAGACCACCCTAAACCCTAAAAGCAATGACTCTGGGCGGATGGGGCGGGACTCAACGCACCCATCCATCCCCCCTACACCCTGGTGAGGGGGGGATAGGATGGTTCTGCTCGGAAACCCTAAACCCTAAACCCTAAACCCTAAACTGCAAGCCACGGGCGGTGCATCGTCAGAAGCCCGTGGCGCCTGGCCGAGCGATCAGCGAGTCCGCCCATGCGCGCGCGCCGCACCGACGAAGCGCGTAGCGCTGAGGAGGATGCGCTCCCCCGTGGGGATGCCTCGTGAGTTCTGAGAGATGAATAGAACCCTTAACCCTAGGCCCAGCCAAAGGCTCCCCTACGGTCGGTCCCATCCCCTGGGGCTCCAAACCTATGAAAATACAGCATGCGGCGCTCTTTCGGCCGTCCGTGGGGCCGCAAACCATATGAAAATACAGTATGCGGCGTCCTTTTGGCTGGCGCACGTCCCAGGCGCTCCCAAGCGCTCTCAGGCGCTCCCAGGCGCTCCCAGGTGCTCCCAAGCGCTCCCAGGCGCTCCCAAGCGCGTTCCCAGGCGCTCCCAGGCGCTCCCAAGCGTTCCCCAGCGCTCCCAGGCGCTCCCAAGCGCGTTCCCAGGCGCTCCCAAGCGCTCCCAAGCGTTCCTAGGCGCTCCCCAGCGCTCCCAAGCGTTCCCAGGCGTTCCCAAGCGCTCCCCGGCGTTTTCGGCACGCTCCCGAGCGCTCCCCAGCGCTCCCAGGCGCATGGCGCTCCCAGGCGCTCTCAGGCGCTCCCGGCACGCTCCCAGGCGCTTCCCGGCGCTCCCTGGCGCTCCCAAGCGCTCCCCGGTACTCCCAAGCGCTCCCTGCACGCTCCCAGGCGCTCGCAGCCTGCTCAGGCGCTCCCTGCGCGCTCCCAAGCGCCCTGGCGCCCCCGAGCGCTCCGGGGCGCTCCGAAGCACTCCCAGGCGCTCCGGCGCGCTCCCAGGCGCTCCTGGCACGCTCCCAGCACGCTCCCAAGCGATCCCAGGCGTTCCCATGCGCCCCCAAGCGCTCCCAAGCTCCCACAGATGTCCCAAGCGCTACCCGGCGTTCCCAAGCGCGTTTAAGAAGTCCAAGCGGTCCCATGGCGCCCCCAAGCGTTTTCATGCATTCGCAAGTACTCGGCAGCGCTCCCTGGCGGCGCTTCCCGGCGCTCCCCCGCAATGCAGGTGCTGCCGCAGCCATGCGCGCGCATCGTAACGAGGGGGTGCCAGACCCACCCCCTCGCGCTCCCTCTCCAGCCATGCGACATTCGCGCCGAAGGCGGCTGCGTCGACAATGCACTCGCTTCAGCGGGGGCGACGCCAACGGTCCTGCCCAATGGACAATCCACGGCCCGCACTCGCGGTGCACTCTGCGTGTCCTGTCGCGCTCCCAGACGCTCCCACGTGCTTCCATCCTGGGGAAACCTCGAGGCGCTCTCTCAGCGCTCCCAGAGAGCTCTCCCAAGGTATTCCAAGAAGTCTGCCATGGCGGTGCTGCAGCAGCCATGCACGCGCATCGTAGCGAGGGGGTGCCAGACCGACCCCCTCGCGCTCCCCCTTCCAGCCATGCGAAATTCGCGCCGAAGGCGGCTGCGTCGACAATGCAATCGCTTCAGCGGGGGCGACGCCAACGGTCAAGCCCAACGGGCCATTCACGGCTCGCGCTCGCGGTGCACTCTGCGTGTCCTGTCGCGCGCCCAGACGCTCCCACGTGCTTCCATACTGGGGAAAGGTCGAGGCGCTCTCCCAGCGCTCCCAGAGAGCTCCCCCAAGGCATTCCAGGGGGTCTGCCATGGACGTGCTGCCGCAGCCATGCGCGCGCATCGTAGCGAGGGGGTGCCACACCCACCCCCTCGCGCTCCCTTTCCCGCCTTCCGAAGCTCGCGTCGACAGCGTCTGCGCCGATGATTGCAATCGCTTCAGCGGGGGCGACCTCAGGCCGCGGGCGCATACAACTGCCGTGCGCGTCGCCGCCAGCGAGGAGCCCGACGGCGCGGCTACTCGCTCGAGGCCCACGGGGGCCCATGGGATTGCCGCGCCAGCGCCCTCGCAGTGCTGCTTTCCAACGCCGAAGGCAAATGCGGACCCCTGTGGATGTGCTGCGCCAGCGGCAGCCGTCTACGACGGCGGCTGCAAGGGCAGCCAGGCCAACGGCAAAAGCCAATGCAGGAGGCCTACTGGAACAGGGGCAATGCTGCGTCTGCGACAGGCCAACGCCGTAATTCAAAACCTCATGCGGCGACGCCTGGCCTTGAGGCCTCTCCTGTGCCTTCTGATTGCAATGAACACCCGCAGGAGAAGAATCCGTCCTTCGGCAAAGCCATGCGCCAACTGGGAGCCAGCCGAATGCAGCTAAACCCACGGCAAAGATTGTTGGCCATGCGACGACGCTGGCTCTTGCGCCTGCGCAAAGCGCTTTGCGCGCGTACCAAGAACGCAATGCCAAAATCGCGTCGTCGTGCTCCCCGCGGAATATTCGCATTCGCACACAACACGAAAGCCCCCCTTGATAGGGGGGTTGGGGGGAGAAACCCTAAACCCTAAAGGGCTTTACTGTGGGTGGTCTGGGGCGGGAGTGCAAGTTCATAGCGCGCGCGGCTTGGGCAGCGATCCCCCCCAACAACCTTGATGTGGGGGGATCGCAGCCAGCGCGCGCATGCGCCCATGCAGGCCCTAAACCCGGTCTGCTCCCCGAGCTAGGTCCGCGAACCTATTGATATTGTTCGAGTCATCTTAAGAAGTGCTCTCGGTTTTCACTCAAATCATGCTGGGAGTGGGCTACAGTGCTGCTGGTCACAGGAATCGATTCCGAGACATCAGGCGCGTCCGTTCGTCGAACCGAGAACTCGGAACTCGGTCTGCTGCTCGAACGAGATCCGCGAAACTGTTGTATTATTCGAGTCATCCTGAGAGGTACTCTCGATTTTCTGCACTTAACTCAGGCCGTATGGGGGGCTGCAGAGCTGGTAATCACAGGAATCGATGCGCAGACATCAGACACGTCCGCCTGTCGCATGCAGAGGCCTGAACTGTTTCATACTCGAGCTCGATTGGAAAACTCTTCGTTTGTTTTGTTAGAGTCATCTTGGGAGGTCTATAATCGCTTGGGCTGAAAACATAGTCGTTCTCTGAAATTCTTTCCCACATTATATATTAGCAGGAATGTGCGTCGGGCAGGTGCAGAGAACGGCCATGACATAATTAATTCACTACGTCGTTTAGATGTGGGACTCGCGGGGTTGTGCGAGTGTCAGTTCCTTTCAGTTCGTAATCTCAGCATGCGAGGTTACACAATTTTTCGGAGTACTTGTCGGAAGGCTGCGGTGATTATGTCTAAGTCTTGGAGAGACTCGCTCAGAGCCACATATCGTGGCAAAGGTTTTGTCATTTGTAGTTATTCTAGTGTTACGGTTATTGTTGCATATATGCCACATGAGAGTATCAATGCCCTTACGGAAGAACAGTATGAGCATGATGTGTATGAGCAGATATTGTTTGATATATCCCAGGTGCTTCGCACACACAGGTCTAAGTTCCCGAAGCAGCCGCGGGACCTGGTCTTCTTGACAGATGCTAACGTCGAACTCGAGCCAGATTCGGAGGTCAACGGCTTCAGAGTTACTGGGTCAGGGCTTCTGGAGGCGTCTGGGATTGCTGGGGAGTCTACGGAAATTGATACTGGGATGGAGGAGGGAGCGGATGACGGCAACCCGTATATGACTCAAACAAAACGTGGTGCACGCAAAGCCAGACCTCATAGGCTTGTCTCGGGCTTCGAAATTCGACGGGCGTCTAGGCTACAATCTATGAGGAGGGCCCTACTGGACTTCTGCGGGCTCTGGGGCATCAGGATGGAGAACACATTTGGGCAGAGGAGGGTTACTTTCAAATCAGGTACGGGGGTGGAGAAGGTACTCGACTATGTTGGTGTCAGCCGTCGTTTACGCAGGCAGGAGCTCACCGTTGGCTGGATGCTGCCTTCGGAAGTCGGCCACGCCTGGACGGAGCACCCTTGCAGCAGATACGAGCGTGCGCTGTCTGACCACGCCTGCATAGTTGTTCGCTTGTCTTGTGCACCGTCTGCGAAGAGACGGACCCAGCCTGCTCGAAAATTCATCACTTGCAACCGGTGTCACAGCTGGAGTTTGCGAAGAACATGGACGATCGGGGCAGTCGTTACCGTGCTCTGTGCCAGGAAAATGCTGACCCAGAGGATCGACAGGAGATGTTGGATACGCTGGGACCTGACCTCATAAAGGCCGCCGAGGAGACCCCCCAGAAAGATATCAATCCCAGGAATAATGTGCCAAAGAAATCTGAGATCCACTGGGCCGCCCAGGCAAGTAAACGTGAAGCTCTTCGTCGGGGGGATAGAGAGGAGGCTAAACGGTGCTCAAAGATTGTGAGGAGAGAAAGAAGGAGGCTTGAGGCAAGAGTACAGAGGTGGAGGACGGAAATGAACACGAGGAGGAGGAGGAGGGCCAAGACGGAGACGTTGATCCTTGCCAACGGGATGGAGTCTAAGAACCGCGAGGAGTGGGGGACGAGATTGGGGCACATGAAGTCTAAGGTGGAGGACCCCGAGGCCAGAGAGGTGACCCTGCGTGAGCTTCAGTCGCTGCGTGGTCTATGTTCGGAAAGCGGATCCTCAGAGGTTTTCTCGATGTCGCTCCTGCTGCGGGCGAGGGCGAAGCTGTCCACGGGAAAGGCCCCAGGTCCCGACAACGTGACTGTCACGATGTTGAAACAGCTCTCGTGGGCATCTGTCCGACGTGTTCTGGTGAGCTTCCAAGGTGTGTATTCCCGCAGGTTATGTTGCCCCGACAGTTGGCGTCAACTAGCTGCCACGCTCATGCCAAAAGAAATGGACATACAACATTTGACAGATACACGTGTGCTATGTCTACAGTCTTGTCTTATGAAATGGTACATGACATGTATTGTGATGATGATTGAGAAGAGGATTGAGGAGCACCGACACTATGTATGCCTGTACGGATTCAGATCGGGACGCAAAACATCGGAAATCACAGCGTTGCCAAGAGGCTCAGCCAGCACTCCGCTGTCTGGGGCAAAGGAGACAGTTTGTGGCTTGCCAATCTTGATATCTTACAAGCTTTCGATAATGTTACTCCGTGCCTCGCCATGCGCTGTCTTCGTGCTCTTGACATACCTGCTGATCTCATTGTGTCGTTGATTGAACCCATGATGGATAATCAGTGCGTGGCCAGCTTCGAGGGCATCGAGGCATCGTCAGCGGTCTATTGGGACAAATCTATTCGAACGGGAGGAGTAGAGGTACCTATGATTTTTCTGGCAGTTTCTATTGTACTCTGGAGAGATGTTATCGACAGATGGAGGCAAGAAACGCAGTACGGCATCAAATTGGAAAATGATGATCGCATGTTCAATGGTGAGCGTATGACCCACAGTTTCTGGGCAGATAATCTTTTGTTGTATGCGAAGACCCGCACTGACCTTGAGTTGATGGTGCGTGACATGAGTATCCCCCTGATGAATGCAGGAATGACCTGGAAGCCGAAATCTTTGATGTATAGTTACTTTGGTGCGCCGCCTGGCATCCCGCCGTCCCCTGAGCAGGATATCCGTGTGCTGGTGCCGTCTAGTGACGCCGCTCTTGGGACCCGAGAAGTGGTCCTACCGCGTGTTCAAGCGTTTGAGATCCTGGGAGCCACTCTGGAGGAGACCTGGAAGGACCACTCGGACTCAGAGGCCATGCTCCAGAAAGCCCAGAGGATGTTCTTTGGGGAAATCGCGTATTACCGCTGTTCTGGGATTGACTTGGCTGAAAGATTTACCCGCTATCAAGCTAAAGTGATTGCAGCATTATTATTCAACTGTGAGGGCAGAACGCCCGACTATTCTACCATTGCTGCTGTTCACTATTTTGAAGGCAGATGTCTAGCTATAATGTCAGGTATACGCAAGCGGAGAACTGAAGTCTGGTCTGAGTTTCAACGTAGGCGATACAAAGCGGGACGACAGAGTTTTGCTGGACTTGGATTCCGAAGTGCGGTGCAGATATGGATATTTCGTTGTTGGGATTGGGCTAAGGATGTCTCAGTTGCTGCAAGTATTCGTATGAGGAGATACAGTACACAGACAGAGGAGGAGGAGGGAGAGACGGTACCAAATCGGCGTCAGAGGAAAACTCGGGCGATGGCGGCGGCGGCGACTTCTCAAACATATCATGTATCTCAGATATCCCAGATGTCGAGTGGCTGTCGCCGGCGTACACCAGATGTTCAGCCTGCCATACCTGAGGAGTCGGACATGTCACGTGAATGGATGATATCTAGGCTGGCCATGTTACATGGAAGGGGGAAGTGGACGGAACATCGTGACACATGTATTCTAGCATTGCCTGTAAAAGATAGGAAGCAGCTGACACGCATGAACATAGGCGGCCGCCCCCGTGGACAGACTGCGTGGGACTGGTGCTTGTGCGATCTTTGGTTGTGAGTGGTACCTCTCATTCGACAGCTCCGCTGGGTCCCGTGAGAAATACTGCAAGCATTTGCTGACTGTGATTGGTATGCAACACTTGATCGACTTGTTTGTTCTACCCAGGCCGCCTGGTGTGAGACATGTGAAGGCAGAGGAGGAGGAGGAGAGTGAGATGAATGAGAGGATGAGCAAACGTATTGCCGCTAATTTTGAGAATGAAACGGAGTGGAGGTGTGAGAATATTGAGCGTCTTGGGATGGAGATCTTGGGAGATAGTAAGACTGTTGTAAACTGGATGTGTGGTGAGTGGCAGATTCGCAACAAGCAGTATGTACGAATGGTGGGAACACTACAAAATACGGTATCGATGCTGTCTGGATGGGGACTGACCTCACCTGCATCGGGACAGAATCTGTATAAGCATTTCTTTCGTGAGGGTAATGAGCGTGCGGATAAATTGTCGTGGGAGGCCAGAGGTGGCGAAACTATTACTCGCTGGTTTGCATATGATAAGTTCCTCAGTACTCGTAAGACTGCTCTCCGTGGTGCATTCGATGGGGGTGTCAGTAATGAAGGATGTGGAGGTGGGTGGTGGCTTCAGATTGGCGTTGTAGGTAGGGGTTCCAGCGTGCAGGTTGATTTTCCCATCTCCTCCTCCTCCTCCTCCTCCGTAGCCATTTTGGCTCAAGGTTTTGGCTCAGGTTTGGCTCAGGTTTGGCTCAGGTTTGGCTCATTCATTACCACAAGCCATTCCGGTACCGCAACTGTTCCTTGAGCCTTTGGGGATCGGTTATTGGGTTCAATCAGTGGGATATCGCCTCAATTTGGTGAATTCGTGAATCTTACTGGGTTTTGTCAATTCAGCGCTTCATTTCTATTTCAAATTTTGGGAAACTGGCTCTTGCTTCATCCTTTTGGCCATGCCGGCATTGCAGATTGGAGAAACCATGCAAAAGCTCTTATCATTGGACATCGATAAGCAGAAAAGACTGAGGGACGAAGCTCGGATGGTAGACGACGACAAAGAAAATCAGCAAGAAGCCTCGAAAGCTATGAGAACCTTGGCGGCCAAGGGAGCTGCTAAGGGTACTGGTTTGGGAGAAAATGGTTCGATTCCATCGGGGGCTGCCTCGACCGCCACCGGTGCCGACGGGTTTCTTGCCCAACTCGAGTCTCTCCTAGACAAAAAGATCGCTCCTATCAAAGATCGTATTGATTCGTTACAATTCGATGTGTTGGGAACTCAAAAGGCGATGGCTCAGGAATTTTCAGTGGCCGTCACTCTGATCAATGACCATGAAGTAAAGCTTGCCAACCTTGAAGCGGGTGAAACCGAGGTGCAGAAAGCCTTCAACGAAAGGATTCTTGCCGTTGAGCTGGAGCAGAAGTCTCTGCGCGCGGAAATGGCAGCCAAACAGTTAGAAAGTCAGTCGAGCCAGGGTCCGTCGAGGAAAAAGGGTCCGCCGTGGGCTAGCACCCCAAGGGCAGATAGGGGCATCTTCATTCTCACCAACCTGGGCTGGAATCTCAAGAAGCAGGAGGCCCTGGAGAAGGCACGGGCTGTCCTTCGCCGGGCGGATGTTCCCCAGCCCACGCATATTGTTGCACCATTTGGGTATGGGAGTTGTGTGGAGATTAAATGGAGTTCGATTGCAGTGGGACTTCAAGCGGCAGCTGCGATTCGTGATCTTAAGATCCCTGGGCACTTGGAACATACGGTCTGGTGTGGCCAGATTAGTACGAAGGAGGAGCGTGGCCCAGCAAAATTGTTCAAGACCGTATCAGAAGCCCTGGAAAGGGCAATGGGAGATCGCACGGACAGTTACGTGGTTTGCTCTCGGACTCGAAAATTTTCGTCTTGGACCGTCAGATAGGTGCTATCAAAGATGGGGAATTTCAGTGGCACGAGTCACTCAAGGAGATTCCCGACGAAGCGCTCCGTAAGACGCTCAAAGACACAATCGACGAAGCACTATCTCTTTGAGATGCTCACGTGAGGGGTCTCGTATGTGCACTCAATGTGCAGGGTAAATGGGCCGACGAGACTCAAATGCAAGCCAACCTAGATTTGCTCGAGCTGAAGAGCTGGGGCTTAATTTGTATCTTAGAGGCGGATTTCAAGGGCTGTCTTCAAAACGATGGGCTACTACGCCCTGTTTTCAATGGCCACGCTTACTACCGCCATCACTCTGGCCCTGGGTGTAGGGCCATGGGCGTGCTTGTGCACAAATCTCTGAGAAAACGTGTGAAAGACTTTGTCTGCGATTGGAGATCTATCCGTGTTGATCTTCGTCCCGACTGTCTCGATGGTTGCCACCATCATGCCAGATCCTTTCTCTTCTCTCATCTTGCCCACGATTTTTTCCATGATTCTCTCAACTGTGCCATCCAACTCGGTCGATCCCGCCCCGTGGGGTCTACTCTTTCTTGGTTGGGGGACATGAATGCCGATCTAGGTAACGGAGATCCGAAATTCCGATCATTCAGTGAAGCTTGTTCATGCCTCAATCTCCGTTGGTGTCCTCTCAGGTTCCAAGAGACCTCCATGCAATTCACTAGGAAGCCTGATGGTGATCAGGCGCTCTCTCAGGCCAACAGCACGATCGATCACTTAGCTCTCGCCAGGAGTGATCTCACTTTTGATTGTTTCGCCCGCTGGGCGGGCGTCCCAGGGGACCATGCTCTTGTTGGCTGTGATGTGCTGGCCTTTCACCAGCAGATGCGTAAGAGGAGACCTCTCATGTGGACTCCTACAAACATTTTGGAGGTTAGGAAGATCGCCCAAGGTCTATTTCCCGAATCATCGGAACTTATTCGTTTAAATGACGAAGAACAGCCCGATTCATGTGCGGTCAGGTATCATGACCCAAGGGACCTCACCCTCTCCTTTGATTTCTGGGACAACATGTTGGGCCAGGTTTATGAAGCGACTCAGGCTCTCCCAAGGAGTTTTAGGAGATTTGCCGAAGAGCCATTTTGGGTCAAGAGTCTCAGGACACGGTTCAACTCCGAACTTAACGAAGCCACGAGGGTCTCATTGGGTCAGCTCCTCTTGAAAGCTATCAAAATAACTAAACTTCAACGCGATTTGGCTCAGGTTGCGCTCAACGCCTCTCAAGGAAAACAGGTCTGGGCCTCCCGCAAGACACTCCTACCCATTTTGGGTTTCTGTGTAGATCAAGTCAAGATTTTTGAAGTGGACCGCTGTACCAAACTGGTGGCTGAAGAATACAGCGAGAGGTGGGGGCTCTCAGAATCGGAGCGGCAAGAGGACTTCGCCTGGCTTCGCTCTTTGGGTTTCTTCAACTTCTACAACGACCCCATCATTCCTTCCCTGCTGGAAGACGCGCTGGACAACATCAAGGCACCCCGTAAGATCGACGCAGAGTTCGCCTGTACGGCGGTAGTAAAAGCCTCGGGATGGTCCCAGAGGCTCACGGGGTGTATACAGGCCTGCTTAGGCGATCCCGAATTTTGGAATGATGTCACATTCGGGGGCCACCTGGGTAACAAGATCAAGGGTTTTGGAACCCCTCTCAAACCAGAGATGTCATTCCCCAGCCAGCAATTGCCAAGATCGGGCACGCATATGTGGCAAGGGCCATTCTGCCAGTTTTGGATTCATACACTGATTCAAAAGGTCTCAAAGGTCTTATTTTTGGGCTCAGCAAAGGTGGACAATTACAAGAACTTCATACCAGTGTCTATCACATTTTAGAATACAGCCGAGATCATTTTAACAAAGGAATGGTTGGGATTACTGACATCAAAGCTCACCACGATCAGATTCGTTATGGATTAGTCCTGCGGAGTCTACTGGGACGGGGAGTCCCTCTTTTCTTAGCAGTTGGCTGCATCAGATTGCATAGGAACCCTCGAGTCTCCATCTCTCTTTTGGACTCAAACACTGGGATTATCCAGAGAGACCGTGGATTGATGCAGGGAGCTGGGACTGCATGCATACTGGCGCGCGTTTCCGTAGAAGATTGCTTCGCCTCCACCCTGGAGAAAATCACCCATTCTTCTTTGGGAATCTCTATCCGTTGTGAGCAGTTGGGCTTCGATTTCAGGATTGCCCTTCTCAGCTGGTCAGATAATATCTTCGTAGTGGCGTCCTCGGAACAGGACCTTGCAACTCTGACTGCACTGGTAGAGTCGGAGCTCTGGAATGAACATCGGCTCAAACTCAAAGACGATCGGGAAATCCTTCCGGCCTACCCCTATTTCTTTCAAGGATACAATTGGTCCGATCCCTTTGGGAAAGCTTGGTCTGTTGTACCGGAGGCTAAGGTGTTGGGTCCGATTCTCTCTGCCACTGGATCCTGTCACGAAGATGTCAAGCAGGGTATTTCACAGATTAACAAAGCCTTTTGGGCTAACAGTAGATTCTTGATCAACGAGCAGATCCCCATGTCAAAACGTCTCTCAAAACTTAACTGTATGGCGGGGGGGATTATCCGCTCCAGAGGTGCTGCCTGGGTCCCTTGTAAGACGACGGCGGATTTGATTACCAAGGCTCAAAATCAATGTATCAGGATCATGTTGAAACTCAAAAGGCTCCCTGGGGAATCTCCCGAACAGTTAAGTTTACGCAGAAATCGTAAAACCAAGGGATACAAAGATGTTTCTTGGGCTATTTTTCATTTGGATTCAGCTATTAGTTGGGTTTCACACATGCAAAGACATCCAGAAGATTTTTCGTCGAGGCTGTTTCAATATTGCAAGCATTGGGTCATTCAGAATCGCTCCTTTGATAACTCTGGGGGCAGCCGTGCCTTCTCTCGCTCGCATAGGGGATATGTTTTCAGGTATGACAAGGATGCCTGGACCACCTTATTCTCCCCTCAGGGCTCCCGGGACAAAAAGTTTCGTTTGGGTCTTGTTCAAGAAATGCTTGATTGGGTTCGGCAACCGCTTCACCTTCGCCTTCAGTAGCCATTGGCTTTGTCTGGCGTGATCCAGACTCACATTTGTTACCGTACTGCGCCCAGCGGGGCTACCTTTCTTTTCACCACGGACACCTGTTATTCTCAGGATCTGGATTTGGTTGGGAATCAGATTCAGCCGACAGTTCCTCTTTTCTTTGGATTCGATCGCCACGCCTTGGATTGTTGGGCTCGGAAGCGTTTTGATAAGATGGAGCCGAAGCCCGTGCTTACCACGAATGAGAAGAAAGCCAAGCTGCAGAAGAAGCTCGAGCAGAAAAAGGAAGACCAAGCGAGGACGGTCGAGATCAGGAATCAGGGCCTCAAGGCCAAAGCATCGTCAGGTGCTGACTCTCGCGAGTCCAGGGTGCTCCCTACCCCGCCTCCAGCACCTGTGCACAGGGGTGACTCCTTGTCTCGGAGCCGATCACCGATTGCCAGGAAGATGCAG
This sequence comes from Prorocentrum cordatum, assembly GCA_963575745.1. NCBI lineage: Eukaryota > Dinophyceae > Prorocentrales > Prorocentraceae > Prorocentrum > Prorocentrum cordatum. Next base: position 26,657 of record CAUYUJ010003735.1, read on the forward strand.
TTCTCAGGTGGGTCCAAGAAACAATTGCAGGGTGGTGCGTCGGTTTCCAAGCCAGATCCGGACGAGGCCTTGCCAGAGACACAGGGCTACCGAGAGGAAGCGCCTGTCAGGCACTCCCCCCCGTCTTCGGGGGGCTCAGACACCAGGAGCTCTACCTCAGGATCTGAAGCGGAGGTCGACTCGCCTGACAGGAGGTCGCAACCAGCTCCCAAAAGCTGGGAACAGGACAAGAAGCCCTGGATCAGCAAGTTGGGCCCACCTGTGTTCAAGTCACAGTTGGAATACGACCACTCAGGCTGCCCAATATTCGCTCCGAAGGGCGGCACAGACCACGCGAGCTCATGGCGTTACATTATGGTTTTCGTACCTCAGCTCACGGGTTTGAATACCTTCAAGGCCAAGGTTGGAGAACATTTCCAAATCATCACAGTTCGTGAGCTGACGCCTTTCATCATTGATAATCAAGGTCCCTTGGTTTCAGACAGTATTCCAGTCTTGGGAGAGCACGGATACCTCACTACCAGGGATGTCACGAAGATTCTCTGGCACTTTGGGCTCCAAACATTTCGTTTCAAGGACATTCATTTGTTCAATGCGCGCTTTTACACCAAAGAGGCCTTTATTGGCCCAGAGGTCTGCCCAAAGAAGGAGAGGCTCCATGACAAATCGCAGATCTTTGCTGGCAGCTGCATTGTGGCCCTCCTCTTCATTAAGGATATGTTTGAAGATGTGGGAGATCTTATCACGGTGGAGTCTGGGAGTAACGGAGCCAATGTAAGGTGCCATTTGCTTTGCAAACCTCGCTTCCTGATGTGATCAAGGTCGTTCCGAAGATACGGCTCAAGTGTTTCATTCCATTGGGCCCTCAGCTTATTTCTTGGTTCAATCTGGGAATATCTGGGATTACAAGTGCTTCATTTCATTGAGCACTCAGGTCATTTCTCTGGGGCTGGGATTACATCATGTTCTCCTCAATTCGATTGTCGGGGCCAAAGTAGTGGGGTCGATTCTTGCTCTTTGCCCACAGCCTCGACGTGACAAGTTTCAACTTGGGATTGCTTTGCGCTTAGTTTGATTCTACACTTCAGTTCTACATGGGTCTGGCCTGGGATTGTTAATCTCACTACGTTGGCCAGGACGGTGACTCTTGGTCCAATCTGGGAATATCTGGGATTACAAGTGCTTCATTTCATTGGGCCTTCAGGTCATTTCTCATGAGCTGGGATTACATCATGCTCTTCTCAATCCGATTGTCGGGGCCAAAGTAGTGGGGTCGGTTCTTGCTCTTTTCCCACAGCCTCGACGTGACAAGTTTCAACTTGGGGTTGCTTTGCGCTTAGTTTGCTTCTTTACTTCAGTTCAAAATGGGTTTGACCTGGGATTGTTAATCTCACTACGTTGGCCAGGACGATGACTGCCGTCCGATCCCTGATAAAGTGTACCTCACACCCCTGTCTCCCCATCTCCTGGATCTCCATCTGTCGATTGTCTTGGTGTCCTGGTGCTTTTCTGTAGTCATTTTTGTTCAATCCGCCTTACCTCGTTTTGCTTCAACCTCTTCTCAAGTTATCTGGGAACACACTCTCATGCTTGCCCCTCAGAGGGTCGTCAGGCCATGGAATTCAAAATCTCTCCAGTGTTGTGTCTTCGAGGCATGGGCATCCGTCTGCTCACGTGCACTGGCAATTGAAAGTTCCGAGATCGTTCCTGTAAATTTGGGTTCATACAATCCACAGAAATGCGTCACACTCCACATGTATGAGAAGGGGCGTGAATTCGATATACCTCTCAGGCAGCTATGGAATCTCTTTGAGGAATTCTTCTCAAGTGACGCATGCAATAACCTTATTGGGATCGTGGGAATCGCAGTGCGCTCTATGTCTTTTGTACAGATCAAGACGATGTCATACAAAGGCGCAGTGTTCTACGACAATCGCTGGTCGGACCCTGGGAATTTCATTTGCACAGTTTGGTGGAATATATGGGGTCAAATGGCCAGGTATCTTCAAAACGACAGCCTACCAGGGCCTCGTCTAAATCCATGGAGGAGCTTCGCTTAATCGCTGGTCGGGTCACCGATGTACAGAGGATGGTCCGCGATCGGTGGAAAAGGGAACCCGACACTTCTCGATGGCTTGAGCTTATTGGAGATCTGATGGAGCTTGGGCTGGGAGCGGGGTATGTTGACCCAGATCGGTTCTGGACCGTAATTCAGGGGATCTCTCCCATCATCTGCTCCATTCGTTCAATTTTGACGTTTGTCGATCAACATGGGTCCTTTGCTAGGATTGGGAAAGACCGTCGCTTTTTTCGTGGCCCATGTGCGCCCTATACTCGGAAGTTCGCCGTGGCAATGTTCCACGGAATGCAAGTGCACAAATTCAATGTTACAGAATCTTCAGAGGTCTGGGTCTCTTACCTAATTGCGGCCTCAGAGAACAGGCTTCAATACTAGTGGGGCCGGGGCATCTGACGCCTCACGGAATTTGCCTTTGGGTTCTGAATCGAGACCCCATTGGGATCCCCCCCTTCCTCTGCCTACCACCTAGTGGATTGGCTGACACCAGGAGATGTCACTTGTGCGATTCTATCTGGGACCCGCTCGGTCCCTGCGATCTTAGGGATACCGTGGCTTCGCAACAATCCTTTCCTCCCCTCAGGAAGCCTCTGAGTCCTTGGGCCTCGGCGTCTGTTCACCTCCCTTAGGCTTTGGAGGGATGGGCCCCTTCTCTCCACTTGACCCCTGTCGACTCCTGCAGTCTCGGGCTCAAGCTTTCGGTATGTTACATCACACGGTTTCGGATCCTTACGTTATCTTTCAGGGGAATCTTTGCAGGTCTAACCGCAAAGTCTGCTTCCTATCTAAACGGGATCTTGAGGCACTTTCATACTGCTCCCCGCTACTATTCCGAAGGGTGGTCAAGTTGCCGGCTCGGCTTCTTATACCGACGGGCCTTGGTGGTCCTCATTTCACATATGACTGGTGCAAAATCCCATTCTTCAAAGCTTGCCGGGACAGCGGCTATCATGGTCTGTATGTCAACGTTCGGGGTCCCGATGAGAGGGTTCGTAGAGTTCCTTGGACAGAATTTGTTGCGGGTCAGTAGCCGTTTTGCCTCAAATCCTTTCTGGAGCTCCTGTCTGGTACGGCTGGGAAACTTTCAACTCCAGTGGATGGCTAAACGCTGCCTTCCAGTCGTGCTTGCTGCCAAGAAGCGTCTCAAGTGGTCCCATGGCTCGGGCGGAATGTGGAACTACTGCGAAGTAGACGAAGTCTACACGAAAGTGTGGAAAACGGAGTACTTTGACACGTGGATCGATCCCGATTCGGGCTGGCCTCACCCGGTTGTGTGGTACTTGTCCGATTACTGGTGGGATGGAGATTTCTTCGTGGAGAAGTGGCGGTGGAGGTATGGCTGAAGAGCACTCCTGGGACTTCCTTAGACTGGAATCTTCTGGTGTCCGTGGTGCGTGGGCCTGCGGCTTCTTGGAGGGCTCTCAGTCTTTCTCAGTCTTTCTTGCATGTATTTCTTATGTCCTGGGGATAGGGTCCTCAGACATTTCAGTTCAAACGTCGGCGGCTCGCCTACGATGGTGGTTTGCAAATACAGAAGGTTATAAACAATTCCAGCCACCTTGCGTTCTCCATATTAGTTTGAATTCATCCATATTACATATTCCTCGACAGGTCTGGCGTGGGTTCTCATGGTTGGGATCTCATTCAGCTTTGACCGTTCATCTTGCGTGCCTCCGTATCTTCTGGTTTCATTGCGTGCTTGGGTCGTTCAGTTTATCATTCAGATTCTTTTTTAGTCATATATATCAGCCTTGATCACTACTCATGTTAAATGGGTTTCATGGGACTTAATGAAAGTTTTCTTCACCTCTTACTTTAGACCTTGGGACCATGTGCTTTCAAAGTTGGGACCCAATTGTCACTCAAGATCTTGTTAGTCAAATTTGGGCATCCCTTTTCTTCTGCTTCTCTATCTTCATTCAACACAAGAGGAACCTAGTGGTGGGATTTATTTGGGATCTTGGACAGTCTTTCATTTATGTTTTCTTTCAGTATCCTGGGTTTCAATCCTGGGTTGGGCTTTACCTATTCTCCGCTTATATTCTTTCCTGCTTCTTCGCCTTCTTTCTCTCTCTACCTTACGCATTTGGCGTATTGGTGGCTTCTCAGGTTTGTGTTATGGGAGGACCGACCTTTCAAGGCGCTTCATCATCATCATCTTCCTCCTGCACCAGCTCGCACAGCTTCCATTGGCACGATGTGGCCGAGGAGGCGATGAGCTTGCCTCCTGGTAGCACGGTAACCTGCTGTGAACTAGCTGCCTGCGCTGCCCTGACGAGAGCTGCTGCTAAGGTGGCGTGCGCTCTGCTACGACCTACCTAAGATGGTGGGGGGTCAGTTGCACTGCTCCGCCGATTCGGATTCGGATTCTAGTGGCGGACCGCAAACCGCAAAAAAAAAGAAAGGTTGACGGTTTACGGCCGGCGTCCAGTGATAATTTTTGGGTGGTTTTGCGAAAAATTCAAGGATATTTGACAATTCATTTTAAGAAAGCAGATTTTTCGCACCTGTAAACGATTATGAGGGCCTCTTCGTCTTAACATAAGCTCTGTAGGCGCAAATTTACTATCCAAACACTTGGCGGAACCAACTTCATTTCGAGAAGAAACAAATCAATGTTCAATTTTATAGAAATGCCTCGAGAAGCTCTCTCTTCCGACTCTCAGCACTCTTACGCGTGAAAGGAGCTCTACGAGGTTCCCGGCGGTGACCAGGTTGACGGTTTACCGCCGGCGTCAGTTCGCGCCGAAGGCGGCTGCGTCGACAATGCAATGGCTTCAGCGGGGGCGACGCCAACGGTCAAGCCCAACGGACAACCCACGGCGCGCACTCGCGGTGCACTCTGCGTGTTCCGTCACGCCCCCAGACGCTCCCACGTGCTTTCATCCTGGGAAAAGGTCGAGGCGCTCCCCCAGCGCTCCCAGAGAGCCGCCCCCAAGGAATTCCAGGGGGTCTGCCATGGACGCGCTGCCGCAGCCATGCGCGCGTATCGTAGCGAGGGGGTGCCAGACCCACCCCCTCGCGCTCCTCCCTCCGCCTTCCGAAGCTCGCACCGACAGCGTCTGCGTTGATGATTGCTATCGCTTCAGCGGGGGCGACCTCATAGCAAAACCCAAAGCCGCGGACGAATACAACTGCCGTGCGCGTCGCCGTCAGCGAGGAGCCCGACGGCGCGGCTACTCGCTCGAGATCCACGGGGGCCCATGGGATCGCCGCGCCAGCGCCCTCGCAGTGCTGCTTTCCAACGCCGAAGCCACATGCGGACCCCTGTGGATCTGCTGCGCCAGCGGCAGCTCAACGGCGAAGCCCTCTGCCGATTGCCTCATCGACGAGGCGAGCTGACGCGCCAGCGTCATGCACCCTGAGCGCGTGCCCGCATGGGCGCGCATTGCCACGGCCGCGACCGCACGCGCGCTTCCCAGCATTCGCACCCCAGTGTCACAACCCAGCGCCGAAGGCAAAGGCGGCAACGAACGGACATGCTGCACCAGAGGCAGCCCTGCGCGCGTGCTCACGTGGATGCGCAATGCCACGGCCGCGTCGGCGATCGCCTGCGCGCGCCACTTCGACAGCCCCCCGTGATAGGGGGGTTGGGGGAGAACCCTAAACCTAAAAGGCTTCACTCTGGGTGGTCTGGAACGGGAGTGCGACTAACCGTGGCGCGCGCGGCTTGGGCAGCGATCCCCCCCCAACAACCTTGATGTGGGGGGGATCGCAGCCAGCGCGCGCTTGCGCCAATGCAGGCCCTAAACCCTAAACCCTAAACCCTAAACCCTAAACCCTAAACCCTAAATTCCCAAGCACCTCGTTGTGCTTCTGCCCACCCCACCGCGCATCACCGTCGCCGTCTACGAGAGACAGGGCTTCTCTGAGATGCTTCAGCTGGTTGCCCGACTGGGTCGTCCTGGTAGCCTAGGGCTACCTTACCCCACGCTTGGGGATCTACGATGCAAAGATAAACCATGCTTGATATTTGAAGAGTACAACACCCTAAACCCGGGGACCTTTCGTCCTCGGGTCGGGTTCTTACTTCTCCGGCACGTAAAAACACGTGTGGGGTGCTCTAAGCGCTTCTGGGCGCACTTGTGAGCGCCTGGGAGCGCCTGGGAGCGTCTGGGAGCGCCTGGGAGCGCCTGGGAGCGCCTGGGAGCGCCTCTTGGAGGCGCCTGGGAACGCCTGGGAGCGCTTGGGAGCGCCGGGGCGCACCTGGGAGCGCCGGGGAGCGCCTGGGAGCGCCGGGGAGTGCCAGGGAGCGCCGGGGAGCGCCGGGGAGCGCCAGGGAGCGCTGGCTAGCGCCGGGGAGCGCCGGGGAGCGCCTGGGAGCGCCTGGGAGCCCCTGGGAGCGCCGGGGAGCGCCGGGGAACGCTTGGGAGCGCCTGGGAGCGCCTGGGAGCGCCTGGGAGCGCTTGGAGCCATTTGGGAATTTAGGGGCCAGCGCCCCTAAACCCTAAAAGGCTTTAGTTTGGGAGGTCGCCGGCCATGCGGCCGGGGGTGGGAAGATGTTGCAACTCCTGCTCCCTTCGCCAAGCTTGCTCGGGTCGGCTAACCGCCCCCCCAATCAAGCTTGCCGAAGGGGGGGCAGCATTGCCTGGACAGCGGCAGCCCAACGGCGAAGCTCCACGCCGAAGGCGCAAACGGCTGCCTCATCGACGAGGCGAGCTGACGCGCCAGCGCCATGCACCCTGCGCGCGCACTCGCATCGGCGCGCATTGCTACGGCCGCGGCCGCGCGCGCTTCCCAGCACTCGCAGCCCAGTGTCACGACCCAGTGCCGAAGGCAAAGGCGGCAACGCATGGGCATGCTGCGCCAGCGGCAGTCCAACGGCGAAGCTAATCGCCGGCATCGCCAACGGCTGCCTCTTCGACGGGGCGACGAGCCGAAGCGCCGCCTACGCCACGCGCCCTGCGCGCGTGCTCACGTGGATGCGCAGTGCCACGGCCGCGTTGGCGATCGCCTGCGCGCGCCACTTCGACAGCCCACCGTGATAGGGGGGTTGGGGGGAGAAACCCTAAACCCTAAAAGGCTTCACTCTGGGTGGTCTGGGGCGGGAGTGCGACTAACCGTGGCGCGCGCGGCTTGGGCAGCGATCCCCCCCAACGACCTTGATGTGGGGGGGATCGCAGCCAGCGCGCGCTTGCGCCAATGCAGGCCCTAAACCCTAAACCCTAAACTGCAAGCCAGGGGCGGTGCAACGTCCGTAGCCCGTGGCGTCTGGCCGAGCGCTCAGCGAGCCTGCCCATACAGCGTGCGCCGCACCGACGAAGCGGCGATAGCCGCTGAGGAGGAATTCGCACGCCGCGCGGTGCATCCCCGTGGTGTTCTCCTAAGAAAAGGAACCCCTAACCCTCGGCCCTAGCCAGTGGCTCCCCAGTTGGCCGATGCTATCCTTGGGGCTCCAAACCTATGAAATTACAGTATGCGGCGCTCCCTGGGTGCTCCAAACCTATGAAATTACCGCATGCGGCGCTCCCAGCGCTTCCAAACGCTCCAGGCGCTCCCAAGGACTTTCCAAGCGCTCCCGGCACGCTCCCAGGCGCTCCCAGGCGTTCCCAGGCGCTCCCAAGCGCTCCCAGGCGCTCCCAGGCGCTCCCAAGCGCTCCCAAGCGGTCCCAAGCGCTTCCAAGCTTTCCCCGGCGCTCCCGGCACGCTCCCAAGCGCTCCACGGCGCTTCAGGCGCTCCCAGCATGCTCCCAGGCGCTTTCGGTGCTCCCAGGCGCTCCCACGCGCTCCCAAGCGCTCCCAAGCGCTCCTGGGCGCTCCTGGCACGCCCCCAGGCGCGTTCCCAGGCGCGCGCTGGCTGCGCTCCCAGGCGCTCCCAGGCGCTCCCAAGCGCTCCCAGCACGCCCCCAAGCGCTCCCAGACGCTCGCAGGCGCTCCCAAGCGCTCCCGGCACGCTCCTGGCGCGCTCCCAGGCGCTCGCAGGCGCTCCCCAGCGTTCTCAGCGCTGCCACAACTCCGAAGCGCTGCTAAGCGCTCCCTGGCGCTCCCAGGTGCTCCCAGGCGCCCAAGCATTTCACGCGCTCTGAAGCACCCGCAAGCGCTCCAAGGCGCCACGCGGCGCTCCCATGCGCTCCCGCGCGCTCCCAAGCGTGCCCAGGCGGTTCCAGGCGGTCCCAGGGGGAAGCTCCAGGCGCTCTCCCAGCGCTGCCAGAGGGCCCCCCCAAGGAATTCCACGGGCTCTGCCATGGAGGTGCTGCCGCAGCCATGCGCGCGCATCGTAGCGAGGGGGTGCCAGACCCACCCCCTCGCGCTCCCCCTCCAGCCGTCCGAAGCTCGCGCCGAAGGCGGCTGCGTCGATGATTGCAATCGCTTCAGCGGGGGGGCGACCCCAAAGGCGAAACCCAAAGCCGCGGGCGAATGTAACTGCCGTACGCGTCGCCGTCAGCGAGGAGCCCGACGGCGCAACCACTCGCTCCAGGCCCACGGGAAACCATGGGATTCCCGCGCCAGCGCCTTCGCAGTGCTGCTGTCCAATGCCGAAGGCAAATGCCGGACCCCTGTGGAACTGCTGCGCCAGCGGCAGCCCACCGGCGAAGCTCCACGCCGAAGGTGCAACCGGCTGCCTCATCGACGAGGCGACCTGACGCGCCAGCGCCATGCACCCTGCGCGCGTGCTCGCATCGGCGCGCATTGCTACGGCCGCGGCCGCACGCGCGCATCCCAACAATCACAGCCCAGTGTCGCAACCCAGCGCCGAAGGCATATGCAGCAACTCATGGACATGCTGCGCCAGCGGCAGCCCAACGGCGAAGCTCAACGCCGAAATCGCCAAAGGCTGCCTCTTCGACGAGGCGACGAGCCGACGCGCCTACGTTACGCGCCCTGCGCGCATGCTCAAGTAGATGCGCAGTGCCACGGCCGCGTCGGCGATCGCCTGCGCGCACCACTTCGACAGCCCCCCGTGATAGGGGGGTTGGGGGGAGAAACCCTAAACCCTAAAAGGCTTCACTCTGGGTGGTCTGGGGCGGGAGTGCGACTAACCGTGGCGCGCGCGGCCTGGGCAGCGATCCCCCCCAACAACCTTGATGTGGGGGGGATCGCAGCCAGCGCGCGCTTTCTCCAATGCAGACCCTAAATTCCCAAGCGCCTCGTTGTGCTTCTGCCCACCCACCGCGCATCACCGTCGCCGTCTACGAGAGACAGGGCATCTCTGAGAAGCGCCAGCTGGTTGCCAGACTGGGTCGCCCATGCAGCCGTAGGCTGCCCCCTGGGAGTCGCGATTCAAAGATAAACTTCCCCTTGATCCTCGAAGAATATAACACCCTAAACCCAGAAGACTTTTGACCTGGAATTCGCTCCTATGCTTCTCCGACACGTAAAAACACGTGTGGAGCGCTCCGACCGCTCTGGGCGCATGTGGGAGCGCCTGGGAGCGCCTGGGAGCGTCTGGGAGCGCCTGGGAGCGCCTGGGAGCGCTTGGGAGCGCCTGGGGGCGTGCGGGAAGCGCTTGGGAGCGCCTGGGAGCGCTTGGGACGCTTGGGAGCGCTTGGGATCGCCGGGGAGCGCCTGCATGGGAGCGCTTGGGAGCGCCTGGGAGCGCTTGGGAGCGCTTGGGAACGCCTGGGAGCGCCGGGGAGCGCCTGGAGCGCCTGGGAGCGCTTGGGAGCGCCTGGGAGCGCTTGGAGCGCATTGGGAATTTAGGGGCCAGCGGCCCTAAACCCTAAAAGGCTTTAGTTTGGGAGGTCGCCGGCCCTGCGGCCGGGGGTGGGAAGTGGTTGCAGCTCTGGCGCCCTTCGCCAAGCTTGATCGGGTCGGCTAAACGCCCCCCCAATCAAGCTTGCCGAAGGGGGGGCTGCCTTGCCTTGACTGTCGGCCGCTGCGCGCCCGAGAAGCTCTAAATTCCCAAGCGCCTCGTTGTGCTTCTGCCCACCCCACCGCGCATCACCGTCGCCGTCTACGAGAGACAGGGCATCTCTGAGATACTTCAGCAGGTAGCCAGAGTGGGTCGCCCATGCAGCCGTAGGCTGCCCCTTGGGAATCGCGATTCAAAGATAAACTTCCCTTTGATTCTCGAAGAATATAACACCCTAAACCCGGGGACCTTTCGTCCTCGGGTCGGGCTCTACATGTCTCCGACACGTAAAAACACGTGTGGGGCGCTCTAAGCGCTTCTGGGCGCACTTGGGAGCGCCTGGGAGCGCTTGGGAGCGTCTGGGAGCGCCTGGGGGCGCTTGGGAGCGCTTGGAAGCGCTTGGGAGCGCCTGGGAGCGCCGGGGAGCGCCTGGGAGCGCCGGGAGCGCCGGGGAGCGCTGGGGAGCGCCGGGGAGCGCCGGGGAGCGCCGGGGAGCGCCTGGGAGCGCTTGGGAGCTCCTGGGAGCGCCGGCGAGCGCCGGGGAGCGCCTGGGAGCGCTTGGGAGCGCCTGGGAGCGCCTGGGAGCGCTTGGGAGCGCCTGGGAGCGCCTGGGAGCGCCTGGGAGCGCTTGGGAGCGCCGGGGAGCGCCTGGGAGCGCCTGGGAGCGCCTGGGAGCGCCTGGGAGCGCATGGAGCCGATTTGGGGATTTAGAGGCCAACGGCCCCAAACCCTAAAAGGCTTTAGTTTGGGAGGTCGCCGGCCATGCGGCCGGGGGCGGGAAGATGTTGCAACTCCTGCTCCCTTCGCCAAGCTTGCTCGGGTCGGCTAACCGCCCCCCCAATCAAGCTTGCCGAAGGGGGGGCAGCCTTGCCTGGACTGTCGGCCGCTGCGCGCCCGAGAAGCCCTAAACCCTAAACCCTAAACCCTAAACCCTAAACCCTAAACCCTAAACCCTAAACCCTAAACTGCAAGCCACGGGCGGTGCATCGTCAGAAGCCCGTGGCGTCTGGCCGAGCGCTCAGCGAGCCTGCCCATACGGCGGTCGCCGCACCGACGAAGCGGCGATAGCCGCTGAGGAGGAATTCGCACGCCGCGCGGTGCATCCCCGTGGTGTTCTCCTAAGAAAAGGAACCCCTAACCCTCGGCCCTAGCCAGTGGGTCCCCCATTGGCCGATGCTATCCCTTGGGGCTCCAAACCTATGAAAATACAGCATGCGGTGCTCTCTGGGTGCTCCAAACGTATGAAATTACAGCATGCGGCGCTCCAAGCGCTTCCAAACGCTCCAGGCGCTCCCAAGGACTCTCCAAGCGCTCCCGGCACGCTCCCAGGCGCTCCCACGCGTTCCCAGGCGCTCCCAGGCGCTCCCAGGCGCTCCCAAGCGCTCCCAGGCGCTCCCAAGAGCTCCCAGGCGCTTCCGAGCTTTCCCACGCGCTCGGGGCACGCTCCCAAGCGCTCCACGGCGCTTCAGGCGCTCCCGGCACGCTCCCAGGCGCTCTCGGCACGGTTCCAGGGGCTCCCACGCGCTCCCAAGCGCTCCCAAGCGCTCCTGGGCGCTCCCGGCACGCTCCCAAGCGCGTTCCCAGGCGCGTGCTCCCAGGCGCTCCCAGGCGCTCCCAAGCGCTCCTGGCACGCCCCCAAGCGCTCCCGGCGCTCGCAGGCGCTCCCAAGCGCTCCCGGCACGCTCCTGGCACGCTCCCAGGCGCTCGCAGGCGCTCCCCAGCGTTCCCAGCGCTGCCGCGACTCCGAAGCGCTCCTAAGCGCTCCCTGGCGCTCCCAGGTGCTCCCAGGCGCGCAAGCATTCCCACGCGCTCTTAAGCACCCACAAGCGCTCCAAGGCGCCACGCGGCGCTCCCATGCGCTCCCGCGCGCTCCCAAGCGCTCCCAAGCGTGCCCAGGCGGTCCCAGGCGATCCCAGGGCTCCTGGGGGAAGCTCCAAGCGCTCTCCCAGCGCAGCCAGAGGGCCCCCCCATGGCATTCCACGGGCTCTGCCATGGAAGTGCTTCCGCAGCCATGCGCGCGCATCGTAGCGAGGGGGTGCCAGACCCACCCCCTCGCGCTCCCCCTCCAGCCGTCCGAAGCTCGCGCCGAAGGCGGCTGCGTCGATGATTGCAATCGCTTCAGCGGGGGGGCGACCCCAAAGGCGAAACCCAAAGCCGCGGGCGAATGTACTGCCGTACGCGTCGCCGTCAGCGAGGAGCCCGACGGCGCAACCACTCGCTCCAGGCCCACGGGGAACCATGGGATTGCCGCGCCAGCGCCTTCGCAGTGCTGCTTTCCAATGCCGAAGGCAGATGCCGGACCCCTGTGGAACTGCTGCGCCAGCGGCAGCCCACCGGCGACGCTCCACGCCGAAGGTGCAAACGGCTGCCTCATCGACGAGGCGACCTGACGCGCCAGCGCCATGCACCCTGCGCGCGTGCTCGCATCGGCGCGCATTGCTACGGCCGCGGCCGCGCGCGCGCATCCCAACATTCACGGCCCAGTGTCGCAACCCAGTGCCGAAGGCACATGCAGCAACGCATGGACATGCTGCGCCAGCGGCAGCCCAACGGCGAAGCTCAACGCCGAAATCGCCAAAGGCTGCCTCTTCGACGAGGCGACGAGCCGACGCGCCTACATCACGCGCCCTGCGCGCATGCTCAAGTGGATGCGCAGTGCCACGGCCGCGTCGGCGATCGCCTGCGCGCGCCACTTCGACAGCCCCCCGTGATAGGGGGGTTGGGGGGAGAAACCCTAAACCCTAAAAGGCTTCAATCTGGGTGGTCTGGGGCGGGAGTGCGACTAACCGTGGCGCGCGCGGCTTGGGCAGCGATCCCCCCCAACAACCTTGATGTGGGGGGGATCGCAGCCAGCGCGCGCTTGCGCCAATGCAGGCCCTAAACCCTAAACCCTAAACCCTAAACCCTAAATTCCCAAGCACCTCGTTGTGCTTCTGCCCACCCCACCGCGCATCACCGTCGCCGTCTACGAGAGACAGGGCATCTCTGAGATACTTCAGCAGGTAGCCAGAGTGGGTCGCCCATGCAGCCGTAGGCTGCCCCTTGGGAATCGCGATTCAAAGATAAACTTTCCCTTGATCCTCGAAGAGTATAACACCCTAAACCCGGGGACCTTTCGTCCTCGGGTCGCGCTCTACATGTCTCCGACACGTAAAAACACGTGTGGGGCGCTCTAAGCGCTTCTGGGCGCGCTTGGGGGCGCCTGGGAGCGCTTGGGAGCGTCTGGGAGCGCCTGGGGCCGCCTGGGAGCGCCTGGGAGCGCTTGGGAGCGACTGGGAACGCTTGGGAGCGCCTGGGAGCGCCTGGGAGCGCCTGGGAGCGCCTGGGAGCGCTGGGGCGCGCCGAGGAGCGCCGGGGAGCAACTGGCAGCGCCGGGGAGCGCCGGGGAGCGCCGGAAAGCGCCTGGGAGCGCCTGGGAGCGCCTGGGAGCGCCTGGGACGCTTCGGAGCGCCTGGGAGCGCTTGGGAGCGCTTGGGAACGCTTGGGAGCGCTTGGGAGCGCCAGGGAGCGCCGGGGAGCGCCTGGGAGCGCCTGGGAGCGCCTGGGAGCGCCAGCTTGGAGCCATGTGGGAATTTAGGGGCCAGCGGCCCTAAACCCTAAAAGGCTTTAGTTTGGGAGGTCGCCGGCCATGCGGCCGCGGGTGGGAAGATGTTGCAACTCCTGCCACCTTCGCCAAGCTTGCTCGGGTCGGCTAACCGCCCCCCCAATCAAGCTTGCCGAAGGGGGGGCAGCATTGCCTGGACTGTCGGCCGCTGCGCGCCCGAGAAGCCCTAAACCCTAAATTCCCAAGCGCCTCGTTGTGCATCTGCCCACCCACCGCGCATCACCGTCGCCGTCTACGAGAGACAGGGCTTCTCTGAGATGCTTCAGCTGGTTGCCCGACTGGGTCGTCCTGGTAGCCTAGGGCTACCTAACCCCACGCTTGGGGATCTACGATGCAAAGATAAACCATGCTTGATCTTCGAAGAATACAACACCCTAAACCCGGCGACCTTTCGTCCTCTGATGGTGCTCTACATGTCTCCGACACGTAAAAACACGTGTAGGGCGCTTCAAGCGCTTCTGGGCGCACTTGGGAGCGCCTGGAAGCGCTTTGGGAGCGCTTGGGAGCGCCTGGGGGCGCCTGGGAGCGCATGGGAGCGCTTGGGAAGCGCCTGGGAGCGCCTGGGAGGGAGCGCCGGGGAGCGCCTGGGAGCGCCGGGGAGCGCCTGGGAGGAGCGCCTGGGAGCGCCTGGGTGCACCTGGGAACGCTTGGGAGCGCCTGGGAGCGCGGCAGCGCCTGGGAGCGCCGGGAAGCGCCTGGGAGCGCCGGGGAGCGCCTGGGAGCGCCGGGGAGCGCCTGGGAGCACCTGCGAGCGCCTGGGAGCGCCTGGGGGCGTGCCGAGGAGCGCCTGGGCGCGCCTGGGAGCGCCTGAGAGCGCCTGGGAGCGCCTGGGAGCGCCTGGGAGCGCCTGGGGGCGCTTGCGAGCGCAGCGGCCCTAAACCCTAAAAGGCTTTAGTTTGGGAGGTCGCCGGCCATGCGGCCGGGGGTGGGAAGATGTTGCAACTCCTGCTCCCTTCGCCAAGCTTGCTCGGGTCGGCTAACCGCCCCCCCAATCAAGCTTGCCGAAGGGGGGGCAGCATTGCCTGGACTGTCGGCCGCTGCGCGCCCGAGAAGCCCTAAACCCTAAACCCTAAACCCTAAACCCTAAACCTTAAACCCTAAACCCTAAACCCTAAACCCTAAACCCTAAACCCTAAACCCTAAACCCTAAACCCTAAACCCTAAACCCGAATCCGGGAATTCTGGATTTGGGTTCGATGCTCATCCATTCAGGATTCAGGAGAGAAACTCACGCGCGAACCAAGCATGTCCATCTCTCGTTCAAGTGCCGTGTGGGATAAGTAGTGCGGGCGTATTTCATTGCATGGCGCTGCAGCCCAAGGTAGCAGCACCTTTCACGCAGCAGTATCCAGCGAGCTGCAGCCCAAGGTAGCAGCTCATTTACAGCGCTGGCCGCTGCATCCCAGGCACTATTTTCTCAGAGCAAGCGAGAGAAGTTGCCCGCGGCAGAGATATCATGGAGAAACAACATGGCGGGCGGACGGACGACGGACGTCGGACGACGGAAGTAGACGAGGGGACCGCCCATGGGGGAGGGGACCTGGGGTGGCCCAAGGGTGGCGCATTTTTCTCAAACTCACCCCGTCGCAACCCAATTTGCCCCCCCTTGGCTCCGGGATCCGCTTTGGGGTCTTTGGGTGATTCTTTCGGCCTGAAGAGGGTTCCGAGCTGGTTCAGGAGGACGCCCGTTGGCCGCCAAGATGGCCCCTTAGTGGTCCAAGACGCTCCAAGATGTTTCAAGGCGGCCCCCAGGGGCCACGAGATGAGTGGAACTCCCAAATGCCCTCCCAAATGAACACAGAGAGCCACAAACGCAAGAGCCATTCAGGTTTCTCCATATTCAGTAAATCTCACGCCGCTCGTCTCCTTCGGATGGCTTCGGGAGAGCTTCGCATGGCGTCGGCGCTCGAGACGGCACCACCTTCGAACAATAGCCAAAGAGGGGCCCAAGCGGGCCCCAAGGCCTTCAAGGCAGCCCAAACAGGAAGATCCACAAGAGACCCGTACATTTCAAACCAGCCCACTTCATATTGAATCTCTTCCCACGCCAGCCCTGAGCAGCTCGAAGCCCCCGCATAATCCCAAACAAGAGGAGGCCGTCGATCAGAACGAGAAACGAACAGCGAGGACAGCCGAGGGAGTCTGGAGGATTAACGAGGGAGGACGTATAAGGAGTCTTGGAGAACGAGGTAAAGCAAGGCATGGAATTAACCTGTCCGAAAAGCACGCGCAGCTAACAACGCCATGGCATGCGCTAGAACCCAAGCGCGCGCGAAGCGCGCCCGCGGTTCTATATAATATGAACAAATACCGCCTCCCTGGCCCCGGGTCCCACACCTCCCCGCCACATCTCGGGGGCGCTCCCAGTGCCGCTCCCCCGTCCTGTCCGGGGAGCCTCCACAGCGTCCCAGGGGGCCCAAGACGCCTCCCAGAAGCCCCCAGAATTCAAAAGAATGGTCCAAGACGCTCCCGGGCAGCCCGAGTCAGCCTTCCGACGGCTCTCGAGGCTCCCAGGTGGCCTCCAAGAGACCCCAAGAGAGGTCCGAGAGGCGTCCAGGGACGGCCCGAAGAGGCCGAACTCGTAGATTTTCATTGGTTATTTCCATGTTTGTGGCTTTCGCGTTTTCGAGCTTCAATGGTCCAAGAGCGCCGAAGATGCTCCCAAGACCGCCCCAAGACCACCCAAGAGACCCTCAGGACGGCCCCAAGACGGGCCAAGAAGGCTCCAAGACTGCCGAAGAGGCGCCCAGGACAGTCCCAGTCCACCCCAGAACAGGCCCAAGATGGGCCCAAGAACCGGAGCAGGAGGCTTCCAGAGATCTCCGAGAGGCCTCCGGGACACCCCAACGGCCCCCCACACACACCCGATCCCTGAGAGGCCTCAAAAGGACCCCGACGTTGCTCCAAGAACAGCTCAAGAGAGCTGCGAGAGCCGTCCCGAGAGAGCCCAAAGAGGGTAACATCGTTGATTTCCAATGGATTTTCCAATGTGTTTCGCCTTCTCATGTTTTCCCGCTTTCAACCCTCGAAGATCGAGGATTTTGTGAAAAACGAAATTCCCAGAATTTGTTCCCAACCAACCTGTGTTGTTGGGTCCTCGTTTTGAAGAGACGTCGCCCCGCGTTCTCCTCCTCCTCCTCCTCCTCCCCTCTTTCTCTCCTCTCCCTCCTCCCTCCTCCCCTCATCCCTTATTCCCTGCGTTTCGTGGCCCCATAGGGAGCTCCACCGAAGGCCCCAGTGCCACCGTCCACATGCGTCCCCCCACCCCAGTACAGCGTTTCGTGGCCCCATAGGGAGCTCCACCGAAGGCCCCAGTGCCACCGTCCACATGCGTCCCCCCCACTCAGTACAGCGTTTCGTGGCCCCATAGGGAGCTCCACCGAAGGCCCCAGTGCCACCGTCCACATGCGTCCCCCCCACTCAGTACAGCGCTTCGTGGCCCCATAGGGAGCTCCACCGAAGGCCCCAGTGCCACCGTCCACATGCGTCCCCCCCACTCAGTACAGCGCTTCGTGGCCCCATAGGGAGCTCCACCGAAGGCCCCAGTGCCATCGTCCACATGCGTCCCCCTACTCAGTTCAGGCGCTTCGTGGCCCCGTAGGGAGCTCCACCGAAGGCCCCAGTGCCACCGCCACATGCGCCCCCCCCACTCAGTACAGCGTTTCAGTGCCACCGTCCACATGCGCCCCCCCCCACTCAGTACAGCGTTTCGTGGCCCCGTAGGGGGCTCCACCGAAGGCCCCAGTGCCACCGTCCACATGCGTCCCCCCCATTCAGTACAGCGTTTCGTGGCCCCAAAGGGCCCCGCATTTTTGCGCTCTCGCATGTTCCGCCTCTCCACGGTCCCACACGGATTCAGAGGCCCTTCAGACTGCTCCAAGACGGCCGAAGAGGCTCCCCAGGAAAGACCAGAGACGGCCCAGGAGGCTCCCCAGCTAAGTCAAGAGGGCCTCGAGAGCGCCCCAAGAGAGCCCCAAGAGCGACCCAGGAGGGCCCGAAGAGCGCGATATTGCAAGGTCTCCGGCCTGAGAGGCTCCTAGGACGCCCCAGGAGGCCATCGAGAGGCTCCCAAGAAGCCCCGTGAGGCTCCCAAGAGGCCCCCCGGAAGCCCCAATAAGCCCCCAAGGGCACCCCAGGGAAGCCCCCCGCGGGCCCCCCAGAGACCTCGGTAAATCGCGTTTCCCAGAGCTTTCAGGGAACATGATCTCTTGGGCTTCTGCCCATCGCCCCAACCATGTTTCCAATAGGCTTGCCGACAAGGCCAAAAAGAGCCCCTCGGTGAGCCCCCGCAGCCCACCCTCTTAAGAGAGCCGAACAAAACATGTTCCCGAAAAGCTTCCTGGGAACATGATTCTCGGGTTGCCGCCCTCTCCCCAAACCATGTTTATAAACGCCTGCCAGAAAAAAAAAGACGAGAGTCCCAAGCAGCGCTACCTCCCGCCACGCTCGGAAACGCGTCAGGCCCCGAAGCCTCCGGAGGCGCCCAACGACACCCCAACAAATCATGTTCCCAGGAAGTCTTGCGGCCACTGCCGCCGACGTTGAAGGAGGACGGTCCAGAACACCCAGAAATCTTCCACACAGGCTTCCAAGAGGGCGCCGAGACAGCCCAGGGCCGCCCCCAGACTGCCCAAGAAAGCTCCGCGAGAGGCCCCCAAGAGGCTCCGAAAAGAGGACATATCGTTCGAACACGCCCAAGATGGCCTCCAGACAGCCCACAAGGCTTCCAACACGGCCCAAAGGGACGCAACAATTATTGATTGTCCTTAGGTTTGATTGATTTCAGACACCCAATGTCGCCCCAACAGGCCCCCACGAGGGCGCCGAGACGGCCCAGGGACGCCCTGCCGCGGGCACGAGGCGGGGCCCGGGACGGAGGCCTCGCACCGGGGGGCCCGGGGGCCCTGCCGTGGCGCTGGGGGCCTTGTAAAGTCGCCCAATGACCGCCCGAGATCACCCCAGAATTGGTCCTTGACTGTCCAAGAGGCCTCCAAGACGCCCCAAGAGGTCTCCAAGATGGCTCCCAACGAGCCCCAGGAGGCACAACTGATTTGTTTTCCTTTGGTTTTTGATAGATTTTCGAGTTCTCGCCCTTTGAGTTTCCTGACGCTCCACGACGGCCCAAGAGGCTTTAATTTCCGCTCCAAGGCATCCCTAGAGGCCTCGAAGACGGTTACAAGACAGCCCACGGGGGTCCCAAGACGGCGCCAGAGGCGCGCAAGGCGGCCCGAGAGGGCCCCAAGACGACCCCAAGATGGAGCCAAGAGGGTTGGCACGAACCGAAACTCCGAGTCTTCCACCCCGAGAGGCTCTCAGGAGGCCCCGAGAAGCCCCTAACAGGCTCCAAGAGGCCCCAAGAAGCCCCCCAGGGGGCCGAAGAGTATCCAAGAGGCCTCGCACGAAGGCCCCAAGAGGCAAACATCCATGTCTTGCCATGGGTTTTTGATTGATGCTCGAGTTTTCAGCCTCTGGGCGTCCTCACGCTCCAAGACGGCCCAAAAGGCCTCCAAGACCAATCCAAGATAGCCCAAGAGGCCTCCAACAGGGCCCAAGACAGCCCGAGAGGGCACCAATGCTGCCCCAAGGGGGGCCCAAGAAGGGTAAGACGAACCGAAAATCCGAGCCTTCACCCCGAGAGGCTCTCAGGAAGCCCCAGAGGCCCCCAAGTGGGACCCAAGAGGCCTTCAAGAAGCTCCCCAGAAGCCTGAATAGGTTCCAAGAAGCATTGTTTTCCCATCGGCCGTTGATGGATTTTAGAGTTCCCAGCCTTTTGGCATCCCGACGCTCCAAGACGGCCCAATTGGCCCCCACGGCCGCTCCAAGATAGCCGAAGAGGCCTCCAAGAGGGCCCCAAGACGGCCCACTAGGACCCCAAGACGGTGCCCGAGGAGCCCAAGACGGCCCGACAGGGCCCCAAGAGGGCCCCAAGAGAGTCCCAAGAAGGGGAACGCGAACCCAACAGCAGAGCTTTCCGTCCTAAGAGGCCCACAGGAGGCCCCAACAGTCCCAAAGTGGTCCGACGAGGCCCCCCAAAGCCCCCCAAGGCCCCAAGAGGCCCCAAGATAGCCGAACAGTGCTCTCGATGCATCAAAAATGCTTCAAGGAGCCCCTGGGGGGCTTCCGGATTGCCCCAATGTGGCCTCAAGCCATGCCTCCACGCAGCCAAGTCGGCCAATTGATTGCTTCAGAGACTGCACAACATCACTTTCCGACTGCCCGGAGAACCCTGACAATGCCCCCAAGGGGCCCCAAGAAGCCCCAAGATGCCCCCCGAGAAGCACCCAAGAGGTGCCTCCAACAGCCAATTGAGGAAGCACGGATAACCCCCCAGAAGCCCTTCAGATGCCCCCACGAAGACCCAAGAGGTTCCCAAGAGGCCCTCAGGAGGCACGACTATGTCACGCGCCTGTGCTTGATAGCGCTGTCCAAGATCTTCTACCGCGCCCCCGGCCTGGGCTAGAACCTGAGCGCGCGCGAAGCGCGCGCGATGGTTCTAGTCTGTATGTCTGTGTGTCTGTGTGTCTGTGTGTCCGTGTGTCCGTGTGTCTGTGTGTTTGTGTGTCTGTGTGTCTGTGTGTCTGTGTGTCTGTGTGTCTGTGTGCCTGTGTGCCTGTGTTTCTGTCTTTCTGTCTTTCTGTGTGTCTGTGTTTATGTGTCTCTGTGTGTCTGTGTGTCTGAGTGTCCGCTTATGTGTGCGTCTGTGTGTCTGTGTGTCTGCGGGTCTCTGTGTCTGTGTGTCTGTGTGTCTGTGTGTCTGTGTGTCCCTGTGCCTTTGTGTGTGTTTGTCTGTCTGTCTTTGTGTCCGTGTGTTTTTATGTCTGTGTATCTGTGTGTCTGGTGGCCTGTGTGTCTGTGTGTCAGTGTGTCCGTGTGTCCGTATGTCAGTGTGGCTGTGTGTCTGTGTTTCTGTCTGTCAGTGTGTCAGTGTGTCAGTGTGTCAGTGTGTCTGTGTGTCTATGTGTCTGTGTGTCTGTGTGTCTTGGTGTCTGGGTGTCAGTCTGTCAGTGTGTCCGCGTGTCTGTGTGTCTGTGTGTGTGTGTGTGTGTGTGTCTGTGCATCTGTGTGTCTGGTTGTTTCTGTGTTTGTGTGTCGGTGTGTTTGCGTGTCTGTGTGTCCGTGTGCGTGTCCGTGTGGGTGTGTGTCTGCGTGACCGCGTGTCCGTGTGTCTGTTTGTCTGTGTGTCTGTGTGTCTGTGTGTCTGTGTGTCTGTGTGTCTGTGTGTCTGTGTGTCTGTGAGTCTGTGTGTCTGTGTGTCTGTGAGTCTGTGTGTCTGTGTGTCTGTGTGTCTGTGTGTCTGTGTGTCTGTGTGTCTGTGTGTCTGTGTGTCTGTGTGTCTGTGTGTCTGTGTGTCTGTGTGTCTGTGTGTCTGTG
>CAUYUJ010003735.1:52500-76259 GCA_963575745.1 Prorocentrum cordatum
CGGCCAAAAACACATGTCACGTCTACTTTCTGCGCAACGCACTATTCCGACCCATGCCACAATACCACGCGTGAGTGGAACTTGTGTAGGAACGCCCGCGTCGGCTGCCGCCTTCTGGCAACCAACAAATCATCTGGCCCGTGCTTTCCGTGCTCTGAAGGCTCCCTGCCCTGTCGTTTCGCGGTGCTGGGGTGTCCTTCCCGCGTCCGGCAAAAGGTCAAAAATGCATCAGGCCGGCTTCCGCAATGCGTTAACCATCACAACAACCATTCTTGTCCCTACAACCCTGGTCGGCAATTCGCCTGCGCATCGCCTGGTTGCCAGGAGGAACGGAGCGATGCAGCCCACAGTGCTTGCGTCCCATGCCAAGCCGGACGTCGACCGTGCACAGTGTGCTTCTCGCGCCGAGGAGCGCCCGGAACTCCAGATCTGTGCGCTCACTGTGGCGGAGCCAGCCCAGCCGCCAGCCCTTCTCTAGCCGCTCCAGCGCAGTCTTCGACGGCGCTTGCATCTACGCCCTCGCGATGTAGCGCTCCGAAGTGCGAGGCGCCAGCGGTGCAAGAAAGCGCATCTCGAACGGGCGCGCAATGCCCCATGTGCATCGTCGGGGTCTTTCCTTGCGCTGCGGCCAGCTGCAACTTCCGCGTCCCTCGACAGCGCGGACAGCATTGCCTCGTCTGCCAACCGCCCGCCCTGCTCCACTTCTGCCGCACGCCCGCGTGTACGAACGTAGTCGAGTCGCCAGAGGACACTTTGTGTTGTCTTTGCACTTCGTCCTGTTTCCCATGCGCGACGCGTAGGTGCGACGGCCGTTCCACCCCTGGTTCAGCAGGCCTGTGTCGAACGCGCGGGCTGTCCACGCCACAACCACTACCATCCCTCCCCAAACGATCCTACGAGCAAGCCGAACGCCCTTGTAGCTCGTCTGGGTGCAACGGTGTAGCTCTACGGAAGTCGTCCGACGGCCTCTGCATCGCGTGCATTCGGAAAGGGAAGCCATGTAGCAATCGTGCCATTGGGTGCGCTTTTCGCGTGGGCCCTCTCGGCACCGTGGTGGAATGTAGGCACTGGTTCCTCGCGGGGCCCCGTTGCCGGGGGCCCGGAAAGGCCGGCTGCCGCGCCCCCGCCCGCCATGGCGTGCGACGCGCAGTGCCACACAACAACGGCATGTGCGAACGTTGCCTTAAACCCGCATGTTCCTTCCCACTGTGCGACAGAAAGTTGACGAAAACAATGTACGCCACCGGATACTGCCCCGACCACGTCCGACATGCCGCGGTAGCCGCCGCCGCCGCCGGGCCCCATCATCCTCCGACGTCGGGGTTTTCTGGTGTCCCACACGCCCGTCCACGTATCGATCCGTTGCAAGCACTCCGCAAGCAGGTGGGGGCAGCCGTCCGCATGTACCTCCGAGCACGTGACTCGCCGAAATGTTCCGTGCCGTGGTGTCGCCTCAAGTCCACCCGCGTAGCACTTCCGAACTCGTCCAGCTGTCCGCCCGCCTGCGCAGCGCATCGGAACTGGTTCGCAGAACCCGTGCCTGGGACTTCTCTTGGCGTACGCACCGGCCACCGCGCCGGCTGGTGGTCGACAGACGAATGGTGCAGCAACCGCGTTCCGAAAGCGTCGCTCTCTCCGACCGGCCACTTTCAAGGAGCCTGCGCAACGTGCGGGGCTCTGCACTTTTCGCCGAACGCGCGCGTTGCCCGGCAGCACGCAGAAAGGACTTCGGCGCGTGCTGCAGGTACGGAGCCCTGGCTGGCATCCCCCTACTGCCTCCCGCTCCGGCCGAAATGGCTCAGCTCCTTCGTCCGGGTCCTTCCCACGACCACTTCATGCAGCACATTCGGTCGTGCAACTGCGCCCTTGGATTCGCATCCTTCAACAGCGAGAGCACTGTCGCCGCACGGAAGACCCGCACGGAAGACCCCCTGTCGGGCACCCGGGCACCGGGGCACCCGGGCACCCAGGGCACTGCAGGCACCCCGGCACCGGGGCATCCGGGCATCCCCCGGGCACCCGGGAAGGAGGAGGGAGGATGAGGAGGAGGAGAAGGAGGAGGAGTGAACGTCGGGCAGGCGTCCAGCGCAATCCGAGGCGAGGGTAGAGCCAGAAGGAGTAGGAGGTGGAGGGGACCGGGAGGACCGTTTCGGCCGTTCGAAAAAACACCTCATCCATATCCTCCTCCTCCTCCTCCTCCTCCTCCTCCTCCTCCTCCTCCTCCTCCTCCTGCTCGTTCTCTCCCCCCTCCCTTCCATAATCAGACTATCCCTGACATCCTGTGGTTGCATTTTTTTTGCAACGCTCCTTTTGATGCAAGTTTTGTGTGACGTTGCAATTCTCGTTCGTTCTCTTCCCCCTCCCTTCCATAATCAGACTATTCCTCCGCCGGCTCGGCTCGGCCCGGCCCGGCCCGGCTCGGCCAGCGGAGGAGGAGCAGGGAGGAGGAGTGGGAGGATGAAGACAGGACAGGGGGGGAGTAGGACGACGAGGAGGAGGAGGAGGAGGAGGAGGAGGAGGAGGAGGAGGAGGGGGAGAAAGAGCGAGGAGGCGGGGAGGGACATGGGCAAGGGGAGGCGGATGAGGATTAATTTCGTGGAGGAGCAGGCGTTCGCAACCGGCGCGGCATCCAGGCAGAAGAGGAGGAGGAGGAGGAGGAGCAGGAGGAGGAAGAGCAGGAGGAGGAGGAGGAGGAGGAGGAGGATGAAGAGGAGGAAGCGCAGGAGGAGGCCCGGTTCGCCTGAGACATCCTCAAAACTCTGGGTTCCGAGACGTCCTGACCTGAGTTGGTCAGACCACTTTCGCCTGAGACATCCTCGAAACTCTGACCTCGGAGGTGCCCTGCCCCACGGTGGTCCGGGCACTCTCGCTTGAGACACGCTCGCATTTCTGGGTTCCGAGACGCCCTGAGGTGAGGTGTTCACTCCGATCTCGCCTGAGACATCCTGCGATCTCTGACCTCGGAGGTGCCCTGCCCCATGGTGGTCCGGGCACGTTCGCCTGAGACATCCTTGCAACTCTGGGTTCCGAGATGCACTGAGCTCTGACCTCGGAGATACATTGCCCCAAGGTGGTCTGGCCACTTCCGCCTGAGACCCTCGCCACTCTGAGTTGCGAGATGCCCTGAGCAGGTGGTCTGGCCACTACCGCCTGAAGCATCCTCACAACTCTGACCTCTTGGGGCCTCCGGGGGGGCCTCTTGGGCACTCTTGGCCAGGGCCCAGAAAAAAAACCAGGCCAGGACCCAGAGACAAAATCCGAAACGCCCCAGAAACAAAACTTGAAACACAACTTGAAACAAAACCCTTGAAACAATTGTCCGGCTGTGGAGCCGCCTGTCGGGACACACCGCCCTATGCATGCGTGATGTTAACCCATGCGCGCCCCGTATGATTCACACATAGGTATCAGATTCAGCTAGGGGGGCATGGTTGTATATCTGTATATCTGAGACCACAGCACACGTATATCTATAAACATCTGTGACCTCATATCATACGTACATGTATCTACATGCATGGTACAGCATCTTACGTACGTGCATGTACATGCAGTGTGTCAATGCTTACGTATGTGTATGCATATGCATGGTATCACATCTACGTATGAGTATGCATATGCATGGTGTAACATCTCACGTATGTGCATGTATACGCATGGTAAAACATCATACGTATTTATTCATATGACGGCGCACCAGGTCCGTGCGCCCGGGGCCGGCGCCGCTACCACAAATGTGGGCTCCGGGGCCCTCGGGGAGCCCCGGGGCCTCACAGAAGACCGCCAGAAGGCACCAAGGAGGCCCGAAAGGCTCCAGAACAGACCCGGGACGCCCGAAGGTCGCTCCCAGACGCCCACCATGGCCTCCAAGGCGGCTTCAGAAGCCCCCAAGACACCCCAAGCGACCCCCAATAGGGCCCCAAAGAGAGCCCCAAGGGGCCAAAATAACCCCATTCTCTTTGTAAAACGTGTATTTTCAACATATTGCTTGTTTTCGCTGTCGGTCCGTGCTTGACGACCTCAAAAGCTCCCGAGACCGCCCCAATACGGCCCAGGACGCGCTCCAGAGGGCCCCAATACAGCCCCAGAAAGCTCCAGGACGGCCCACGAAGGGCCCAAGACGGCCCAAGAGAGTCCCCAAGACGGGCCCGAGAGGGCCCCAGAGGAGGAAAGCCACCATCGAATTCCAAGCTTTCGACCCCAAGTGGCTCCAGGAGGCGCCGAGAAGCCCCCAAGAAGCGCTCGGAAAGCTTTTTTGCTATGTTTTTTGCATTCTCGCTGTTTCGTGTTTCTGGCGCACCGCCCAGGAGGCGCCCAAAACCGCTCCAAGACGGCCCAAGAGGCTGCCAAAAGAACCCCAAGACGGCCCGAGAGAGCCCCGAGACGGCCCTAGAGCCGCCCAAGACGGCCCAAGAAGGTCCCAAGAAGGTCCCAAAAGGGGCCCAAGAGAGGGAACGCGAACCGAAAAATCAAGCTCTCCGCCCCGAGATGCCCCCAAGAGGCCCCAAGATGCCCCCAGGAAGCCCCCAAGAGGCCCCAAGAGGCCCCCAAGAGGCCCGAGAGGCCCCCAAGAAACCCAAAAGAGGCTCCAAGAGGCCCCAAGACGGCACCCAAAAGGCTTCAAAACTCTAAGAGGCCCCCGAAGACGTGCCAAGAAGGTCCAGTGACGACTTCCAGAAGGAGTCCAGGATGCTCCGAGGAGGCCCCAAGAGACCCCCAAGAGAGCCCAAGAGGTCTCCAAGAGGCCCCCAAGCGACCTCAAGCATCCAGGAGGCCAGAAAGAGGCACAGAAGAGCCCAGCGGTCCAGAAGGGGGCCGAACGAACATTTCCAGCCCTGGGCTCCCAGAAGCCCAACAGGAACCCCCACGTAACTCGCAAGACCCCCCCCCGACGCCTCCCAAGACGCCCAAAAGGTTTCCCAGACAGCCCCAGATGCAACAAAAAAATGATACCGGAGAAAAACCCCAATCAGATTTTTGTTAGGGCTATAGGGCTATTGGGCTATACGGCTATCGGGCTGTAGGGCTATCGGGCTATAGGGCTATAGGACTGTGACCTATAGGGCCATAGGGCTATAGGGCTATGGGGCTATAGAGCTATATGGGCTATGGGGCTATAGGGATATAAGGCTATTAGGGCTACAGGGATATAAGGCTATAGGGCTACAGGGCTATAGGGCTATACGGCTATAGGGCTATAGGGCTACTGGGCTATTGGGCTATTGGGCACCCCCGGGCACCCCCGGGCACCCGGGCACCCCCAGGCACCCGGGCACCCGGGCACCCTGGTCCGGCCACCGAAATCGGCCACCCGGGCACCCCCGGGCACCCGGGCACCCGGCACCGGCCACCGAAAGCGGCCGTTCACCTCACCTCAGCTTTATATCCGCTAGGACCCCTACAGAAGCAAGCTCTGATTGGGGAACTGCGTTTCCCAGACAGCCCCAGATGCAACCAAAAAACTGCGATGCCCAGGGTTGCGTTTGGACAATCATTTCAAGACAAAGCCAGCCTTGGCCACGAAGAGCGCATCGGAGGCGGAAAGGAGGGTCGTCCGGTTGCAGACCGGACCGGGCCGCAACCAGGCCCGGGGGCCTGGGGGCCCAGGGGCCACGACCTCTACTACAAATGTGTGGCCCGGGGGCCCGGCCAGACCTTGAGGGGCCCAAAATCACATCGGAGGGCGGTTCGATGAGCGTCACGGCGGCCCCAGCCAGCCGCCCACCACCCTGAAGACGGCTTTGACGGATCGGATCACGGGACGTCTCCATCGGCCCCAGAGGCTTCGAAGACGCCTCGTAACCCGTGCAATTTGCCCCACGAGGGCCCCGAGAAGCAAAAATATATCCATTCCTTCCGTAAAACGTATATGTTTACCGTACTCGTGATTTTCGTCTTCGCGCCATCCTTGACGACCTCAGGGGTCCCTAAGATTGCCCCTACACGGCCCAAGAGGCCCCCCAGAGGGCGCCAAGACGGCCCAAGAGGGTCCCAGGCCGGTCCCAGAGGCACCCAAAACGGCCCCAACAGCTTCCCAGAGGGCTCCTAGAGGAGCACAAGATAGGGCAATCCAACTGGAATTGCCAGCCCCACGCCCCAAGAGGGCGCCCGAGACCCCCACGAGGCCCCAAGCAGCCAACACGAGGCCTCCAAGACGCCTCATAACCCGTGCAATTTGACCTCCCAGAGGGCCCCGAAAGGCAAAATTGGCCCCGTTCTCTTCGGAAAACGTACATGTCAACCGGATTCGTGTTTTTCGTCTTCGCACCGAGCTTGTCCCCAAGAGGCCCCCAAGCAGACCCCAAGGGGCGTCCAATGTATGTATTTATGTATGCATGTCTGTATGTATGTATGGATGGATGGGTGGATGAACGGATGGATGGATGGATGGATGGATGGATGGATGGATACGGATGGGGATGGATATGAAAATGTATATGCATATGTATATGTATGTGTATATGTGTACTTGTATGTATAGGTATATGTATATGCACATGTATATGTATATGCGTATGTACATGTATATGTAAATGTATATGTATTTGCATGTGCATATCCATAGGTATGTTTGTATATATATATATATATGAATATGTATATGTACATGTATATGTACAAGTATAGGTGTATGCACATGTTGATGTAACTGTACTTGTATAGGTATATGTATATATACATGTTCATGTACATGTAATGCACGTGACTATGTATGTATATATATATATACACATATATATATATGTATGCATATATATATATATATATGTATATATATATATATATATATATATATATGCAAGCTGTCGTGTATAGGTGCATATGTACATAGGCATATGCATTTGTATAGGTATGAATTTATTTTCAAATAGAGATGCATGCATATGCGTATGCATAATTATATGTATATGTGTGTGTATCTGTATAGGTTTAGGTATGCGTATGTACATTTGCTTATGTTTATGTAGATGTGTATGTATACGTATATGTATACGTAGATGTATCTGCATTTGTAGATGTATTTTCACATGGGCATGTATATGTATTTGTATACGTATACGTATATGTATATGTATATGTAGATGTAGATGTAGATGCATATGGAAATGTATATGTATATGCAGACGTGTATGTATATGTCCATGTGTATATATATATATAGAGAGAGAGAGAGAGAGAGAGAGAGAGAGAGAGAGAGAGAGAGAGAGAGATGTAGGTATCCCCGTGCACGAGGCCTGGGCGACCGGGGCCCCGACCACGACAGGGCATGGGAGGACCAGGGTTCCCCAGTCCGCTCCCAGAGCACCCCGGAGCGGCCCTGGAGCTCCCAGACTGTCCCAGAGAGCTCCCAGAAGCCCTCGGGGACTTCGACAAGCCCTTCCAAGACAGCCCAGATAGCCTTAACGTGGTCCAGGATGGGTTCGAGACCGCAAATACACAGCCCAAGAGGCCTCCAAGAGGCCTCAAGAGAGCTCCGAGAAGCATCCCGAGAGCCCGAAGAGGCTCAAATCCTTGATTTCCGTTGGTTTTTGAAATGTTTTTCGGTGTCTCGCGTTTTCGACCTCCCGGCGCTCTACGACAGCCGACGACGCCCCCAAACCGCCGAAAAGACCTCCAACAGAGCCCCAAGATTGCCCAAGGGAGCCCGAAAATTGCCTGGGACGAGCCTCAGACGGCCCAAGAGAGCCCCAGGACAGGCCCATGCTGGGCCCCACAGCGGGAGCGGGAGGCCCCAAGGCGGCCCTGATGGCCCGAACGTGGCCCCAGATGGGCCCAACACTGCCAATACACAGCCCAAGAGCCCTCCGAAATGTATGTATGTATGTGCATGTATGTATGTATGTATGTATGTATGTATGTATGTATGTATGCATGCATGCATGCATGCATGCATGCATGCATGCATGTATGTATGTATGTATGTATGTATGTATGTATGTATGTATGTATGTATGTATGTATGTATGTATGTATGTATGTATGTATGTATGTATGTATGTAATGTATGTATTATATATATATGTATGTATGTATGTATGTGTGTATGTATGTATGTGTGTATGTATGTATGTATGTATGTGTGTATGTATGTGTATGTATATACATGTTTACATACATATACACATCTATATACACACATATATATATATATATATATGTGTATATATATATATATATACAAGGCTGCATAGGCGCTTCGCGCCATGCATCTTGTTCCTTGAAGCTTTGGATCGGCTGGCTTCTCGCGGTATCCTGCGGTCCCTTCGAGGGGTCCTCGCGGGCTCGCATTGCGAATGTGCAGAGGTTGCGGAGGGGGAGTGGGAGAACTTGGTGTTCGAAGCAACGAAAGGGGCAAATGGAATGCAAGAAAAGGACTTCAGAGGGAAACTTATCGAATCCCGGGTTCGCAACCAAATTTCTTAAAAAAAGGGTGCGAACCCAGGATTCTGACCAGAATGCAGCTGTATACTGCAAAGTATGAGGCAGGGGGGGCGCGGGGAGGCGTGCTGACGCGACTTTGGGACAGGCAGGCTCTACGAACGTTATGTATGGGCTTCGTTCGGAAGACGTGTCGAAACGCTCCCTGGCACGTCTGTAACCCGGTGTGGAGCGCTCAAACGTTCCGACTTGGGCCCCGTGGAATCGCTTGGAGGCTTCTTGAGCACTCTTGGGTGGTCTTGTGGGCATCTGCGGCTGTCTCGGAGGTCAGGTCGGGCGACGAAATCTATACATATCCACTGCTCCCTGACCATGCCCATCTTGAACCCAGGAGCTGTGTATGCGCCCTCCTGGCCAAGCCAGGAGGGCGTGGCGTATACACCGCTGCGGGGTTCAGGCTGGGCCTGGCCTGGGAGCAGTGGATATGTATAGATTTCGTCGCCCTATCAGGAGAGCCGAACATGCGAGAAAGAAAAAAAACCTTGGGGCTCTCTGGGGCCGTCTTGGGCACCCCTTGGGCTGTGTCGGGGCTGTCTGGGGCCGTCTTGGGCACCCCTTGGGCCGTGTCGGGGCTGTCTTGGGCCGGTTTCGGACTCGCTTGGAGGCCTCTTGAGCCGTCTGGCATCGGTCTTGTGAGCGTCTTCGGCCGTCTTGGCACGTCGGAACAGTGAACATGCAAAGAAGCAAAAATCTTAGAAAAACCATAGGAAATGACTGATTTTCATCTCTTGGGGGCTTCTTCGGAGGACTTTGGAAGGCTCTTGGGACCCTCTTGGGCCTTCGTAGGAGCCTCGAGAAAGCCTCTGGGGAGGTCCAAACGGAGAGCGCTAATTTTCGCGCTCGGAGGCTGCGATCCTCGTGAGGGGTCCCGTTTCCGGAAGTCCCGGTTGGGGAGGATCCTATTTCGGGGGGGGGGGTCCCACCCCCCAGGATTATAAAGGCCTTCTTCGGAGAACTCGTGGAGGTTCTTAGAGGCCTTGTGGGGCGTCGTGGGGGAACTTCGTGAATGCTTCTTGGCGGCTCTTGGGCGCCTCGTGGCACGTCTGGGGAGCCGTTGAGGAGTCTTGGAGCTTCGTGTGGGCGTCTGGGTGCAGAGTCCTTGAAATCATAAGCCTTTTGCGCGCCTGGTGGCCCTTCTTGTGGCCTCCTGGAAGGGGCTTGGGGCCTCGCGTGGCCGTGTGGGAGCCGAGCGCGTTGCAATTGTATGTTTTTTCCCTTTTAAGCTCTGTCTGAAGCTTGTCGTGGGGCTTTCTGGGGCCGTCTTGGGCACGGCTTGGGCCGTCTGGAGGCTCTGTTGGGCCGGCTGTGGACTCGCTTGGAGGCTGCTTGGGCCCTCTGGGATTGGTCTTGTGGGCGTCTTCGGCCGTCTTGGCACGTCGGAACAGTGAACATGCAACGAAGCCAAAATCTTAGGAAAGCCATAGGAAATTAATGATTTTGATCTCTTGGGGCCCTCTTCAGAGAACTCTGCGAGGTTCGTGGGGCCTTCTCAAGCTGTCGGGGGAACCTTTAAGAAGCTTTGAAGGCAACCCGAGGACCCTCGCGTACCCTCGTAGGTGCCTCTTCGGACGAAGATCGCTCAGTTTCGCGCTGGAAGGCTACGATCCTCGTGAGGGGTGCCGTTTCTGAAGGCCGTCTTGGGGCTCTCTGGGGCCGTCTTGGGCACCCCTTGGGCCGTGTCGGGGCTGTCTTGGGCCGGTTTCGGACTCGCTTGGAGGCCTCTTGAGCCGTCTGGCATCGGTCTTGTGGGCGTCTTCGGCCGTCTTGGCACGTCGGAACAGTGAACATGCAAAGAAGCAATAAACTTAGAAAAACCATAGAAAATCACAGATGTTCATCTCTCGGGGGCTTCTTCGGAGGACTCTGGAAGGCTCTTGGGACCCTCTTGGGCCTTCGTAGGAGCCTCGAGAAAGCCTCTCGGGAGGTCCAAGGAGCCTCGCGTGTCCTCTCACCTTCCTCTTTGGACGGAGAGCGCTAATTTTCGCGCTCGGAGGCTGCGATCCTCGTGAGGGGTCCCGTTTCCGGAAGTCCCGGTTGGGGAGGATCCTATTTCGGGGGGGGGGTCCCACCCTCCAGGATTATAAAAATATAGAAAAGGGAATATATATATATATATATATATATATTCTCATACGCACCTCTCCGAGGGAGTAGAGCTCAGAGGGGATTAATGCGTCCGTGCGTGCGTCCGTCTTTGATTTTTCTGGCCGTTTCGCTCGGGACATCCTCGACATTCTGAAAATCGGTGGCACCCCTCACGCAGATCGTGAAGGAGAGGTCCAAAAACACATAGGAATTCAACCATTTCTACATCAAACCTTCAAAAACACATGGTAATTTCAATAATTTTGACCCCGATTCTCAGAGAATGGCGGTTTCGCCTGAGACATCCTCCTGGGGGCCTCCTGGAACCTCCTGGGGCCTCCTTGGGCTTTCTGGACCTTCTGGTACCCCAGACCCCGCCTCGGAGCCTCCTGGAGTTCTCCTGGGCCTGCTGAGGCCGCCTGGGGCCTCCTGGGGCCTCCTGGGGCTTCAGAACTACATGCACACACTGAGACACAAATCACGCCCAACACATCACACGCTAGACAAACATAACATACACACACACACCACCGACAACACACAAAAAGCACGCACCACACAAAGCACACATCACACACGCACACACACACACACACACATACACAACATTCACAATCCTGGGGCCTCCTGGAGCCTCTTCTGGTATCCAAGTCGGGCCTCCTGAGGCTTCCTGGGGGGCCCTGGTACACACATCGCAAGGAGTGGCAACCCCACTTGCGCTCGAGTGCGACTTCGCTGTTGCATGTCACTCCTGCTTCAAACGCCCCTTCAGCTTGTTGTATGAGCCTGGGCACACACGTGCCACTTGTATATATATATATATATGATGTGTTGGTTTATGTATGCATAATATATATATATATATATATATGTATATATATATACACACGTATAATGGGTAGGGGGTCCCGGGCCCTCCGAAGTGCACTGATTTTTCGTCTGACCGTTTCGGGCCCAGCGGGGGGCGCCAAAAAACGTCAAAAGGGGCCGAGAGACGTCCAAGATGGCGCCTTGATGGCCCACGACCGGTCCGAGAGAGCCCAAGACCGCACAAGAGCGTTCCAAAATTGGTCCAACATGGTTTTGAAGACAGCCCAAGAGAGCTTCAAGATGGCCAAGATGCCCTCAAAAGTGCTCCCACGAGGCACTCAGGAGGCGAAGCAAGTAGGTTTCCTCAATGGTTTTTGAAGGTTGTTCGTGTTCTCGCTGTTTCGTGCTTCCAACGGTTCAAGACAGCCCATGAGGCCCCAGAAACCAGCTCAAGACGGCCCAAGAGGCACCCAAAGAGGGCGCCACGACGGCGCAATAGAGAGAGCCCCCAAGATGGCCCAAAAAGTGTCCCAAGGCGGCCCTAGAGGCGCCCAAGATCGCCTCAAGAGGGCCCCAAGAGGGGCTCAAGAGGGGGAACACGAACCGACAATTCGAGCCTTCCGCCCCAGTAGGCCTCCAGGAGGCCCCAAGAGACCCTAAGAGAGCCCAAGACGCCCCCTAGAGGCCTCCTAGAGGCTCCACGAGGCCCCACAGGAGCCCCCAAAGACGCCCCACGAGCATCCGTAGCCATTTTGGCTCAAGGTGGATCTGACTGCAGCGCGCAAGCGCTCATCATAGTTGCCCATCACCATGCGGACCCCGCGACCAGACCCCTGGGGCCCGAGGCTGCCCACTTTTCCCAAACTCCCCCCTCCCCCCGCGGTGCCCACTGTGTCCCTCGGGGTCCTTCGGGGGGCTTTCGGAGGGCCCGAAGGCGCTCCCCAGACGGTCCAGGAGGCTTCCGAGACGGTCCAAGAGTTCGTCAAGACGCCCATGATGGCTTCAAGACGGCCCGAGAGGCCCCCCAAGCGCTTGAAGAGGGCTTCAAGAGGACACTTATGAGGGCCGCAAGGAACACACATCGCCCTAATTCCTTTGGGAAGCGTCTATTTTGGGCATATGCGCTTTGTATTAATAGCGTCCACGACGGCCTCAGAGAACCCCAAGAGCGCCGCAAGACATCCCAACAGGCCTCCAAGACGGTCCAAGAAGCTCCCAGGATCGCCCCAAAACGTCCCACAGAGCCCTCCAAGACGACCTCCGTAGGCGCCTGTGGATCCCAGAGCGCTCTGAGACAGTCCAAGAGGCCCACAAGACACCTCACTCTGCACCCCTCCCCGCTCCTCCCAGATTCCTCCCCATCCCTCCCCGCTCCAGGCAAGTGTGCGCGAGGCGGTTGTATCTCTGGCCGCGAGATCCTGCCAGTGTATACCTACATGTACGACCACCCTTCGGGTGATAAAGAGGTTGTGCGTGTGGTGGTGGGGGTGAGGAAGGGGAACCAACTGGAGCTACAACATAGCATTGCATCGCACAGCAGAGCATAGCATAGCATCGCATAGCATCGCACAACACAGCATAGACGAGCATCGCGTAGCATAGCATAGCATAGCATAGCATCGCATAGCATGTCATATCATCGCATCGCATCGGGTCGCATATACTAGCATATCATCGCATGGCACAGTATGGCGTAGCATAGCATAGCATAGCATCGCATCGCACAGCATAGTATCGCATCGCATCACACCGCATAGCTTAGCCTCGCATTGATAACATAGCGTACTATGCGGGCCGAACCGTACAATGGCCGAAAGTCCGTCTAAACGGCGCTCTCGCCTCGGCGCGGGCAGCACACCGCCAGCGTCACCTGCACGCCGTGGCCAGCTTAAGTTTAAGAGCGAATCGTGAGGATGTCTCAGCAGAAACCTGCTTTCTTGGTTCAGATGGGCGGGCTGGACGACATGGGCGAATCAAACGCACGTTCGGGCCTGCGGCGGCCGCCCGGGACTGTCAGGGCACCCACAAGGCGCGCGCTCGCCGTCGACGGCGGGGCGCGGCTGCGGGAGAGCAGCCCGAGGCGAGGAGGCCCTCCCCCCACGAGCGATGCCCTGGCAGATTGGGCCAGTTTGATTGCCGCCAGTTTCCGTCGAACGCGTGCGGATCAAGGGTGCGACGGTGATAACGGATCATTGTGCAGGCAGTTGCACGTCTCGTGGAATATGTTGCGGCGTTTATTTCCGTGTTTTGCGTCGTGAATTCTTGTTATCCGTGTCGCGCCTCCGTCTACTCACTCCCTCCTCCTCCTCCTCCTCCTCCCTCCTTTTCCATATCACGATCAGAATTATCGCGATGTGACAGGCCTCGCACTTGGGCAACACAAGGGGGTGCCGCCAGGGGATAATTAGGACACTTACCGGTTCGTGCCCAGATTGTGGGGATGTCTCCAGCGGTTCGCTTGTTTCACGGATGTAGGCGCGTCTTTTTCAGGGCCGCGTGGTGTTCGCGATGTCGCAACAAACGTTGCTGGGCGCCACAATGGGGAGCGACCACGGGGTGGGACATTTGCCCACTTGCGGTCAGCATTCGGGGATATCTCACGCGAGACGTTGGCTTTTTGAGGTGGGTGTGCTTTTTTTCAGGGCCGCCTCGAAGGAAGCGAACACTCGGATCAGTCCCGGCAGTCGCCGCGGTACTGGGAAGACCGTCGGATCGATTATTTCGTTGTCGATTTTTTTTGGCGCGTACCGTTCAAACCTTCAGGGTGGCCCAGTGTTGGCAAATTTTGCGCGGTGGTTGCACGACGAAGGTGGGCGCACCATAGAACCCTTCACGACAGCCCATCGTTGTAAAGATTTTCGTCGCGGTCGTAAGACGAGCGCGGGCACGGTGATCGCGCGCATTTGGGTGTTCACATTCGTTATGGCGCTCGCATGTGGTTCGCTAGACGTAAAATTTGTAAAGATCTTGGACGTGACAAATCTGTGATGAGCCTTGGCTAGGTCGTGTGCGGGCCTTCACTGGGTTCTGGGTAGGCCATGTATCAGCTCTTGAAAGGCCGCCAGGTAAGCCTGAGGCAGGCATTGGATAGGCCGTCGGGCTGACCTTGGACAGGCCTGGGGGTTCGTGGGCAGGCATTGGGCAGGATCCGAGGGGAGCGGTGCTCTGGCGCCGCCTGGACCGCAGAAAGGAGACCCA
Source organism: Prorocentrum cordatum (assembly GCA_963575745.1). Lineage (NCBI taxonomy): Eukaryota > Dinophyceae > Prorocentrales > Prorocentraceae > Prorocentrum > Prorocentrum cordatum. The sequence goes on from CAUYUJ010003735.1 coordinate 67,033, forward strand.
CCTTCTGCAGGCCCACGGCAACCTGGGGCTCCCCTTCACATTAGGTTGAGCTTGATGTTCTGCCTTCGCTGTGAGCGTCGCTCCATTTTCGATCCAAATTATTTGAAGTCCAGCTGTATGCGCTTGAGCTTGAACTTCCGCTCAACGCGCGGAAGCTTCGCTCAATTTTATAGTTCTCTTTTAGCTTGAGCTTGAACTTCCGCTCAACGCGCGGAAGCTTCGCTCCATTGTCATAATTTGTGGGAATGCCGAGACATTGGGTTTGCTCGAGGTGGGCCTTGGACGCTCTGGGTCGTCTAGGCCTTGGATAGGCGTAGAGTGCGTGAGGGGTGTGCCGAAATCGGGCCCATTGAGCCGTCTTGAGAGGTACGTAGCTGTTTCTATGTCTTGTTTCGCCGATCGGCGCGGGCCCCCGCTCCCTCCTCCCCAAAGACCAGATCTTGGCTGCTTAAAGCGGCTGCTTCAACCGGGTTGATTAAGCACTGGGGCCCGCCCCCCCTCCTCCCCCCGGTGGACACACGAGCTGCTGCTGTACGTGTGTGAGTTGTTTTCTCGAGGCGCCCCCCTGGGAATGAAACAAAGGGTATGTAGGCAGCTGAAGTGGGATAATGCGGAATCCTATTTCGACCTGCGGCCCTCTGTACGTTTCATGGTTGCACGCCGAGTGGAACACGTCCACCGCGTCGACAACGAACATACTTTTTCGCGTTGCATGCCGAGTGGAATTCGTCCACCGCGCCCGCAACAGCTCCTCTGCCGCGTGGAATGTGATTCCATTGGTCCGCCAAAAAGGGTGTGGAAAGGAAAGGGGTTGAGAGGGTTTGCTGAGAGGAGAATGCAGGATTAAGGTCGACTGGGGCTCATGGCGTGCATCCGTGGGGGCATAGAGGGATGGTGCGGTTTGCTGATTGATCATGATTGATAGACGTCTTTCTGCTCTCCGATGCTGCGAACCCTAGACCGTCGCCGCATCTTGCTAGAACCAAAGCGCGCGCGCAGCGCGCGCGTGGTTCTAGTATGTATATATATGTGATTATGTGTGAACGTGTGCGTGCGTGCGTGTCTGTGTGTGCGTGAGTGTGTATGTGTGTGTGTGTGTGTGTGTGTGTGTGTGTTCGCATGCTGTCCTACGCGTGGTTTCATGTTTCTCTGTATGTCTGTGTTTTTAGGTGTGTTGCGTGTCTGTTGTGTGTGTGTGTGTACTCGTGTGTGCTCGTGTGTGCGTGTGCTTGTATGTGTGAATGCATCTTCGCTACTCGGTTTCTCGACCTCGCGCCGAACACTTTCAGGGTCGGATGGGGGCATGGGAAATACCTTGTTTGAAATGTCTAAGAAGATCATATCTGAAGCTCTCTGCTTTTTTTTCCGAGCACTCTCGAGGGTGCGAGGAGCTCTACGAGGTCCCCGGCGGTAACCAGGTTGACGGTTTACCGCCGGCGCCAGTAACTCGTAGAGCTTCCCTTAGCTAGTTATAGCTGGAAGTAATTCCGGGGGCGCTGGCTCTTTGCCGCAAGAGCTAGCTGGCAAGAAAAACGCGAGGATCTTTGCTGACTTTGGTCGGTTGAAAAATTTTGTTCTAGAAATTTCAACATTCGTGAGCTCTAGTATTTTTTTCCCGTGATATTCGATTTATTCCCGCTTTTTTTTCCGTCTCTTTTTTTTTTTTTTTTTTTTTTTTTTTTTTTTTTTTTTTTTTCTATTCTTGTTTTTTGTCTTTCTTTTTTTTTTTTTTTTTGTTTTTGTTTCTTTTTTTTTTTTTTTTTTTTTTTTTTTTTTTGTTTTGTTCTTTTTTTTTTTTTTGTTTTTATTTAGCTTTTTGTTTTTTCTTTTTTTTTTTCGCAGTTTGATATCAGCTCGATCGGGTACTTTTTACTGTCAAAAAACACACGGGCGGGATCGGCCGTTTCGAGTCATCTTGATGCGCGCTTCAGTTTATTGGACTCCACTCCAGATAGAGGACAGCTGCACAGCTGGTAAGCACACCTCATCGATTCAGAATGATCAGGCGCGTTCGTCTGTTGCATCTAGAGGTCTGAACTCGGTCTGCTGGCCGAGCTAGGTCCGCAAACCTATTCGTATTATTCGAGTCATCTTGACAGGCGCTTTCGGTTTTCTGCTAAGCTCGAGCTGCAGGACAGCTACAGAGCTGATACTTACAGAAACCGATTCAGAATCATCCGTCGCGTTTGTTTGTTGAATCCAGAGCTCTGAACTCGGTGCTGATGGTGCTGTCGGTTTTCTGCACTTAACTGGGGCAGTAGGGGGGGCTACAGTGCAAGTGGTCACATGAATCGATTTGAAGACATCAGGCGTGTCCGCCTGTCGAATCCAGAGCTCGCAACTCGGTCTGCTGTCCGAACTTGGTCCGCGAAAGTATTCGTATTGTTCGAGTCATCCTGAGAGGTGCTCTCGGTTTTCTGCACTTAACTCGGGCTGCAGGGGGGCTGCCGGGCTGCTAATCACAGGAATCGATTCGGAGACATCAGACGCGTCCGCCTGTTGCATTCAGAGGTCTGAAGTCGGTCTGATACTCGAGCTGGGTTTGCCAGACTGTTTATTTTGTTCGAGTCAGAGGTGCTATCGATTTACGCACGTAACTCGGGCTGTAGGAGAGCTACAGAGCTCGTGCAGAAGACAATCCAGAAGCAACGGGGCGTTCGGCTGTTGCATCGAGAGGTGTGAAATCGCTAGGGCTGAAAAACTATTCGTTCTCTGCATTTTTTTCGACATTATATATTGTCAGGAAGCTCAACTCGAGCTGCAGGATGGCTACAGAGCTGATAATGACAGGAACATATTCAGAATCATTAGGCGCGTTCGCCTGTTGTATCCAGAGGTCTGAACTCGGTCTGCTGCCCGAGCCAGGTCCGCGAAACTATTCGTGTTCTTCAAGTCATCTTGAGAGGTGCTGTCGGTTTTCTGAACTTTACTCGGGCTGTAGGGGGGGGGGGGGGGCCCTACAGGGCTGGTAATTGCAGGAGCCAATTCGGAGACATCAGGCGCGTCCGTCTGTCGCATGCAGAGGTCTGAACTCGGTCTGCTACTCGAGCTAGGTCCTCAAAACTATTCGTATCGCTCGGGTCATCTTGACAGGGACTGTCCGTTTTCTGTACTTAACTCGAGCTCTAGGGGCGCTGCAGAGCTGATGCGCACAGAAACCAATACAGAATAATCAGACGCGTTCGTCTGTTGCATCCAGAGGTCCGAACTCGGTCTGCTACTCGAGCTAGGTCCGCGAAACTATTCGTATTGTTCGAGTCGCCTTGAGAGGTGCTGTTGGTTTTCGCACGTAGCTCGGGCTGTTGGAGAGCTAGAGAGCTCATGCGCACAGAAAATGATTCGGTATCATCAGGCGCGTTCGTCTGTTGCATCCAGAGGTCTGAACTTGGTTTGCTACTCAGGCTATCAGCGCTCGGGCTGAAAAACTATCAATTCTCTGCTGATTCTTTGGACATAATATGTGGTCAGGAAGCTCTACGAGTCCCTCGGCGGTAAGAAAGGTTGACGGTTTACCGCCGGCGCCCAGTTTTCTTCAATATTTCTGTGCCAAAGAGCTCTCAAGCTCATCTGCAGCTCGAGTTAAGTGGAAAAAAATCACCAGGTCCAAAAACAACCGGTTCCATACGAATAGTTTTGCAGACCTAGCTTGGGTAGCAGACTGTGTTCAGAGCTCTAGATGCTTCAGCCGAACGCGACTGATGATTCTGGATCGGTTTCTGTGCGTACCAGCTCTGGAACTCTGCTACAGCTTGAGTTAAGTACAGAAGACCGACAGCGTCTGTAAAGATAACTTGAAGAATACGAATAGTTTTGCATACCTAGCTCGGGTAGTTCAGACCGCTCGATGCAACAGACACACGCACCTAATGATACAGAATCCTCGCATGTGCATACCAGCTCTGTAGCTATTCTGAATTGTGAGTTCAGTACAGAAAACCGACAGCACTCGTCAAAATGACTCGAAGAATACGAATGAATAGGTTTACGGACCTAGCTCGAGCAGCAGACCGAGTTCAGAGCTTTAGATGGGACAGACGAACGCGCCTGATGATTTCCAATCGGTTCCTGTGAGTATCAGCTCTGTAGCTGTCCTAAATCTCGAGATAAGTACAGAAAACCGTCAATGCGAATTGCTGGAAGCTTAAGAGATACCTCGTCGAGCTCTTCGTTATCTACGAGCTAGAGGAATCCCGGGGCGGAGTGGAGCTAGTACCTCGTAGAGCACTTCGTTGTCGATGAGCTTGAGGAATTCGGGCGCGGGGTGGAGCTAGTTGGCAGACCCGACGTTAAGAGACACTGTGACGACTTGGGGTCGGTTTCTCTATCTTTCTGCAAAATTTGAAAATTCCTTTTGAGAGTGGATATTTTTCCCACCTGTAGTGGGTCATGCCGCGTCTGCCAGTTAAAATTCTCAGGTCCGTAGCTGCAATATTACTATCAAAACACTTGCTGGAACTGACAGTGTTCCGAGTTATGTTGACACGCGTTCACGGTTTTCTGTGCTCAACCTCAGATTTCGGAGAGCTACAGGGCTGAAGCTTGCAGGAATCGATTCAGAGTCATCTGTCGTGTTCGTCTCTCCCATCGAGAGGTCTGAACTCGGTCCGCTACTTGGGCTAGATCTGCGAAACCGTTTGTATTATACGAGTCATCTTGGTACTAGGTTCCTTAACTGAAGGTTTAGAAGAGCTACAGAGCTGGTGCGCATATAAATCGATGCAGTATCACCCGGCGCGCTCTTTTCTCGCATCGGGAGGTCTGAACTTGGTCTTGCACTCGAGCTAGGTTCATAAAATATGCAAAATGAAAACACATTTTTCGATCTTTTTTTCTTCGCGCTCGAGAAAGCTTTTTTCGTGTGCTCCGAGCAGCGCCGCGCAAGAACAGAGCTCTACGAGGCTACCGGCGGTTACCTGGTTGACGGTTTACCGCCGGATCCCCGTGATCGATGAGTTAGAGGAATTCCGGCGCGGGGTGGAGCTAGTTGGTCGACCCGACTAGAAAGGACAAAGTGGTGACTTTGGGTCGGTTTTGCTCAAATTTGAAAGATATTTGACAAGTCATTTTGAGAGAGCAGATTTTTACGCCGAGCATTGGCATATACACTTTGTTCCCTCAGCAGCTCAGCTCTCTAGAGCCAGTTGTAGTATTAGTTGACTTCCCGGAACCGACTTCATGTTGACTCCGAAAAATCTAAATTTGACGTTTTTCTAGAAAAGCTTCCAGAAGCTCTCCGCTCCGATCCTGAGCTTTCTTACGAGTGCAAGGAGCTCTACGAGGTTCCCGCCGGTGACTAGGTTGACGTCTCACCGCCGGCGCCAGTCGTTATCGATGAGCTAGAGGAATTCTGGCGCTGGGTGGAGCTAGTTGGTCGACCCGACCAGAAAGCGCAAAGTGGTGACTTTGGGTCGGTTTTGCTCAGATTTGAAAGATATTTGGGTGCACTTTAGGCCCGGGCAGGCATGGGTGAGTGCTTCATAATGTACGCGCGCGGACACCTTGGAAACGTCGCCCGCGCATGCAGCTTGCCCTTTGGTTTCACGGTTGTTTCTGGGTGCACTGGTCAACGCGTTTTGTGCAAGTTGTTACCCGCATTTGGGAGAGTCATGGTTTTACGCCACACCCCTGGGGGGCGCCCCCCCCCTTTGCTGCCCGCGCCGAGGGGCTGCGAGGAAGGGGGGGCGACGGGCCGCGGTGGCCGCGCTCACCTTGCGATTTGATTTTTCTCGGGTTTCTCTGCTGTCTTTTGCGCTTCGCATCCATTTGCTTGGCGGTGGCAATGGCAGGCGAATGTGGATTGGCCGCCATAGGGAGTACGTTGCCGGTCGACGCGCGCGCTCGCTTCTGGTGTCTCGTCAGGGAGGTAGGCATCGAGGACGTCGACGACCTGGCATTTTTCTTTACCACGGTGGAGGCAGCCGCGGCCTCGGGACAGGAGGAGGCGTGGCGGCGAGCTCGGCAGCTCGCGGGGCATCCGCGAGTGGCAGCGTGGCACAGGGTGGCCCGCGAGGCGCAGTCAGCGCCGCCCGCGCGCAAGGCGGACGCTCCGCCACGCGCGCTGGCGATGGTCCCCCCTGGCTTGCGCCCGCCAAGAGGGGGGCGCGGCGCGCAGCGCGCGGCGGCGAGCGCCTCCGGCACAGAGGAGGCGGACGCCGCGCAGCGCGCCAGCGCGGCCGGGGCAGCGGTGCAGCTGTCCGCGTCCTGGGGCCCAGCGCACGGCTTGGCGCGGGGGCTCCCCGAGGGCCAGGCGCAGCGCTTGTGCGGACCCGGGTCCGCGGCGGCGAAGAGGCTGGCGCGCTTCGCGAGCGCGGGGGTCCGGGACGCGCAGCGCGTCTGGGCGAGATGGGAGGCGTGGGCCCGAGCACGGCAGCTCGAGCCCCTCTCCGCGGAGGCTGCTGGCAGCACACTGATGGTGGACGAGTTCATATGTCATATGTGCGGTGAACAAGCCTCCGGGGTGCGCGTGTGGAATCGGTTGAAGTGGCTGCAGAAGTATCTCGGTGCGCCGTTCGCGCTCGAAGACGCGATGGAGCCAGACGCGCGGCCCGCGAGCAAAGCGGGGGGAGAGTTGCGGCAAGCGACCGTGCTCGAGCCGTGCATGGTATCGTTCCTGCATCAGATACTTGCCGCACAGGCAGCGCAGCGCGGTTGGCTCGAGGTTCCCGCCGCTGCAGCGATCGCGCTGTGCCACGGGTGGCTGAGATTCCAGCATTTGTCACGGTCGTACCCGATTGAAAGGACGAGAGCGCTGGCCAGGTTCAGATGTTACCGCGGAAAGCGCGGCGGATGTTTCGATTGGTGCCTGGTGCGGACCGCGGAGCCGCGTTGCGCAGCGGATGTGCTCTGGGACGCGTGGCAAAAGCGCGCAGGGGCTGCCGGCGAAGGCGCCCCCCTGCCAAGGGGCCTCGCGGCGCACGAGGATACGGGGCAGCTCTGGCGTCTCGCGCACTTCTCAAAGATTCTGCAGTCTGAGATCGGCCTTTGTCTGAATTCACCGCTCGAGAGGAAACTGATCACGTCGTACAGCCTGAGGCGTTTCATGCCGACGTTGGCGGAAAGCGTGCAGCTTCCGTGGACAGAGCGCGTTGTTGGCGGGGGCTGGACGCCCCGCGATGGTGGCGGAAGCGCCGGCGCCCCGAACATGATGCCGTTGCGATACGCTGGAACAGACGTGAGCAGCAGGGTTTCGTCCGTCTGTACATGCACGAAGTGTTTCACGAGGCCGTGGCCAGCTTGCCAGCCCCCCTGCGATTCGAAGGGGTCAAAGCTTGGTGGGATACGCCAGCCGCGCCGGAGGTCGCAGCGGGCGCGCGGCGCCGCGCGATGCAGCTGCTGGCGGCACAGGGCGCGCCCGAGCCCGCGAAGTTTCTGCCGCCGGCGGTAAAGAAAGAGCTGGCGCGCCGGCGGTTTGGCGCGTTCACCGCGTCCAATTACGGGGAGCAGAGCGCAGCGCTGAGGCGACAGTTCCGCAGCCGGGGCCGCCGCGTTGCCCAGCCGCCGCAGCGGCCGCGGCGGGCGCAGCGCCTGCGCGGGATCGCTGGTAAACGCGCGCTAGAGGAAGGCGAGATCGGCAGCGATGAGGAAAGAGACAGCCAGTCATCCGCAGCGTTGCCCGTCGAGCGGGCGAAGCCGGCAGCACAGCCGAGTGCCGGGGAGCTTGCGGGAGCAGCGGCGCCAGCGGTTGGAGCTGCCCCTGCGGCAGCAGCAGCGCAGGCGCAGGCAGCGCCAACGTCACCCCTTGGGGGCGATGTTGTTGCAGCAGCAGCGCAGGCGGGCGCATGCGGCGCCTGGGGCTTTGTAATTCGCGCGGAGCGTTTCTTTGCCGCGCAGGCGCAGGCAGCGTCACCGTCGCGGGCGTATGTGCAGGCAGCTGCAGCAGCAGCGCGAGCGCATGCTGCGCCAACGTCAGCCCTTGGGGGCGACGTTGTTGCAGCAGCATCAGCGCAGGCGGGCGCACGCAGCGCCAGGGGTCGTCGTGCGCGGAGCGCTTCTTTACCGCGCAGGCGCAGGCAGCGTCACCGTCGCGGGCGTATGTGCAGCCCGCTGCAGCAACAACAGCGGTGCAGGCGCACGCAGCGCCGGGGGGGGGCGTAATGTGCGCATGTGCAGCGCCGCCGTTTCGTTCAGGCGCACTCCGCGCCATCATCGGCCGTGGGAGACACGGTAGCGGGCGCCCCGCAGGCAGGCGCAAATAGCGCCCGAAGCCGCGTCATGCGAGCAAAGCGTTCGGTCGCTGTGCAGGCGCACCCAGCGCCACCGTCGCAGCCAGCCAGACTGATCCCCGCATCAGCAGCGGTCTTCTCGCCAGCGCCGTTGCATGGCGAGCGCGCGCGTCGCTTGTGCGCTTTGCCCAAGGTTTGCGACGGGGCAACGATCGGCATTCCCGCCGAGCTAGGCTGGATTGTCACGAATGAGCGTCATCACGTCGCCATTGAAGTCAGCGGCTCTCCGCATATCAGAGCACGCAAGCGACGACAGGCGGAGAAGACTTCCTTCTTAGTCAACGGGAAGCAGCTGACGAACGCGTGCGACGTCACGTTGGCTTCCCCCACGTGGGTCGGAAGATTGACCGACGGTGATCTGGTATGCCGCAGGTGCCAGAATCGCGCGGCGTTCCAGGCCCGAGCAGCCCATGAGCTGGAACATGCGGCGTGCCAGCCGTCGGTACTGGCGGCCCGGGATGCCGTGCTTGCGATAGCCGCGCGGGCGCAGGGCCGTACGCACTAGCATTGCAGCGCGGCCATGTCCGCGCGGTCGCTTTTCGCGCGTAAATTGCACCAGCGCGACCCACGCGAGCGGAAATCGTAGAGTTGTCGTGCGTGCGCGGGTGCTGCATCAGCAGCCTGCGCTGGGGCCGCGCAAGCGCAGTATGAGCGCACAAGCGGTGCGGCGTGGCCATGTCCGCGCATTTTGCTGCATCAGCAGGTTGTGAGCGCATGTTGCAGCGCGCAATAACGCCAGCGCACGCCATGCGCAAGCCGTTGCTTTCAGCGCGCGAGCAGACGTGCCAGCGATCTTGAGGGCGCGAGGCGTTGCGACTTGTCCTCACGTGCGCGATGGCGTTTTCGATCGGCGGGCAGGCGTTGCAGCTGCCGTCTGTGTCGGGAGGCCGCGAGGCCGCGGAACAGCTGTTTACGCTTTTGTGCAACGCGTTCCGGTTGGACCCCAAGGTGGCCACCCACTTGGTGTCAGTCGCGGGCCTCGAGAGCTTGGATGATTTCACACAC